>JAYMFT010333601.1:5000-23222 GCA_038088735.1 Panulirus argus
TTTTTTTAACTACGACTCTTATTTCTCTATTTACTGCCTATGTTCTGGTACATTCCTATTGCTTCATTCGTACGGTCTCTTCTCTCTCTCTCTCTCTCTCTCTCTCTCTCTCTCTCTCTCTCTCTCTCTCTAGGTCGCGGTTCCTTCCATCACTTCCTCGGGTCGCATTTGCTCCTTTCACCTTCTCTACAGGTCGCGGGTGGGTAGTTCCTCCTGTCATCTCCTGAGGTCGTGGTTCCTCCTACCACCTCCTCAGGTCGCAGCTACTCCTCTCGCCCTTCCAGGTCGTACTTACTTGATTCTCAACACGCTCGTCCTTGCGTATGGCTGACCTCCTTTTCTATAACCTAACCTCACTAGCCCTCTCTCCCTGTTCTCCTATCCATCTATCCCTCCGCCTAACGATTATTCGTCTCCCTCTCTCCCTATCCCAACCATCCACGAATCCTTCATCCCCTCTTCCCCCCCCCCCTGCCCCGTTCCCTCAATGACCCCTCGACCCCTCTCTAACCTATGGCCAAATTTCCCCCTTCCCCCATAAATCTCAACACCTGCCCAACTCATCAACGCGTCCCCATCCCTCTCACTGCCGACCAACTTTACCAAGCCGCCACCAACATTTCCGTCCTCGCCCTACCCATATAGATTATTAGGAAGTCAGGATTCTATTACTGTCCACCAGCAGATAACCTAGTCATAGTCCATCACGTCCTCTGTTATCTGTCCTTCCAATGCACTGTCCTCCAGCAGATGACCTCGTCTTAGACCATCGGGTCGTCTGTTATCCGTCCCTCCGGTACACTGTCATCCGGCAGATAACCTCGTCATAAACCAGCAGGTCTTCCGTTAAGCCTTATTTCCAGTGTACCGTCCAGATAACCTCGTCACAGAACATCAAGTCCTCTGTCATCTTCCCTTCCCACGTTCCGTCTTCCAGCAGATAACCTCCCTATAGACCACCAGGTTTTCTGTTATCTGTCCCTCTCATGCGTACTGTCCTCCAGCACTTTATCCCCTGTCAAAGACCGTCTGTCTTTCCCTCGCACCCTAGCGTGCTTCTCCTGCAGCAGATAACCTCGTCCAGGCCCACGAGTTCCTCCGTCCGTCGTCTGTCCTTCTCATGTACTCCCACTGCACTCGCATAGCACTTGTGTGGCTCGTTAGCAGGGCCGGGAAATAGCTTTACACATTATCAGCCAACTTCCTCATTACCCTCATTACCTCTAATCATGAAAAAATGTGTCTTTTCTAAATAATGCAGGTAAACACACGTGGAGTTAAAGAAAAAAAAAAAATAAGAGGAGGAAGCGCAATTATTCCACGGCAATTTAAGTTTAAATTTCAACAAACGAAAAACAATGGTTCTGAGAGATGATGACATGTAATAAGAGACATGACATGAGGACATGACTTTCGACATTTTGATTCTAAGAAGAGGACATGAGCTTTGATTCTTTTGATTCTAAGATGAGAATACAAGCTTAATCTTTTCATCATTCTGGTATGAAGACATGAGATTAGATTCTTTGCATCTAAGATTAGGCCATATGAGCTTTGATCACTTGATTCTAAGATAAGGGCATGAGCAAATGATTCTCTGCTTCTCAGATACAGACATAAGCATAGATTCATTTGTTTCTCCGACTGTCTGTTTCTCATCCCAGAACCTGGCAAGGGTTCGCTGATTCTGGAACAAAGCCATTAGCTTCAATTATCTACCTTCGTAAAACTTTTCATTTTATAACGCCATGAGGTTGAAATGATGACCGAGTATGCATTAAAAAAGGCTCAAAACTATCATACCTTAACTGAGAGTTCTTTATTCTTTTCGAGGGAAATATTCTTGTTATGATACAGTCTTTTAATCATCCAGTATTAGATCATTAGAAAATTACTCTCTGAAAAGAACAAATTCTGAAAAGAACACGTGATAGAATAAATCTGAAGATACCGTTGCCTGAATCCTTATGGATTCTGTCTGCGTTTCTGACGTATGATAGAATAAATCTGACGATATTCTTACCTAAAAATCCTTCTCGAATCTAATATACGTTTCTGAATAGGACTGGACCGCAGCCAGTGTTGAGAGAGACATAAGAAAGGAGAGAATGCTCACACCAGAGTGAGTGAGCCAGCCATGTTCACTGTCCCGGACAGCCATCAGACCTCAGGCGTCTCATAACACAAGGTCGTTAAATAGTGACAAACCGTGACCATCAGACTGTTTCATGAACAGGATTTCCACGAATTCGCGAGCCTCTGAGTCATCGCTTACGACACTGGTAAGTGGAGAATCAAAGATAACTTTCAGCAGGATTCCGGGAAGACATATTTCCTTAAGTGTGGAAAAAAAAAAAAAAATGTCTCAAGAGTTAGCCAAAATTACTTTTGCTGAACCGCTTGTAATTGCGGTTCGTCTACGACCCGCTGCATTTCTAGGTACTAAGGGTCGGTTGAAAATAGGAGAGATGGCTCTAAATTGTGTTGGCAAATTACGTGTAACAAGCGAGCTCCAAGCGAGCCGACGGTCGAAGTGGAGGCAAATTACCCTAATGACGCAGCTGCATTGCACTGCCGACGGGACGCGTGGAAACGTGATAAAGGAGGGGTGGTAAAAGAGGGTGGGGTGATAAGAAAGGGGGGGGGGAGAAGATATTTAAGGCTTAAAACAAAACAAGAGAGGTTGGGATGGAGAAGAAAATAGGTCGAGGGATTTTGAAAACTATCCAGTATGCGTCTTTAAGCACGGCAGTACAACCCTTGAGAACGACGGTACAAACCTTTGAACGCGACGGTGGGGCCTTTGAACACGGCGGTACGAGCCTTGAACACGGCGGTACGAGCCTTGAACACGGCGGTACGAGCCTTGAACCTGACGGTACATCCCTTGGGTATGTCGAACTGGCCTTTGAACCTGAACCTTAAGGGATTGGTGAAGAGGCCGGTAGGCCATCGTCTCAAAAGGTCGTACCGTCGTGCTCAAGGGTCGTACCGTCGCACGTCGCACCGTCGTGTCAAGGGTCGACTTCGTTTCGTCATTCTGATGATGTTTCACGGAAAGGGATTATAATGGAGTGCAGAACTGACTATATCGCCTCTGGATCAATCTACCTATTCATATGCATAAGACACACACACACACACACACACACACACACACACACACACACATATACACACATATATATATATATATATATATATATATATATATATATATATATATGTAGGTCGTCATTTCTTGAACTTTCTCATCTGTCATACAACTTTTTAACTTCTGGATGCTGTCCTTATTCACATTTTTCAAATGCCATTAATTAACAACCCTTGTACGATAAAAGTGTTATATCTCTCCATCTTTCTAACTAGTTTCTTGCCTGATGTCATGTTATGACCTCTGGTTGTAAAAACATGAAGGTTGTGATCAGGTCACCCCTTGCTTGTGCGTGTGTATGTGTGTGTGTGTGTGTGTGTGTGTGATCAGATCAAGACGACCTCTTTGTCACCAGGTCTAGAAGACGTCTGTGTGACCAGGTCAAGATGGAATGATCACACTGAAAATGAAGCTTGATATATAAAATGGTATATGAATCTCTGTATATAATACACAATGATACTAATAATACATATTATCGTAACATTTCTATGTAACTGGTTACAGCGGTATCTCTATCATGTCTGTTTCACTGCTCAGTGTTGGGTCAGGCCTGCCGGACGTAAAGCCTGTAGTCAGCTGATACACCTGAAGCTGACGTCGTCAGCTTTAAGCATCCCTCACAGCGCTGGTGCTGGTTCAAAAGCTTTTATCAGAGAGCGAATACGGAAATAATTCTTTGATGTGCCTTTAAGAATACATCGCAAGTTCTTTTGACTTTGTACTCCTCCGTCTGAACTCAGATGAAGCGATGATACTGAAACAGATCAGTGTTTTAAAAACCCTGCTGGAGAAGACTGCAGTGTTATACTGCATGCAACATCGTCATGACGGAGAAAAAAAGGTCCGTTTTTTTAATGTAAATCTACAAGGGTTAATCCCACCTTGATTTGCATGAGTTTTACACACATACTTTCACCTGACTTCTGCTTTAAGTCGATAGTTACTCATGTGTAACATTCACAGAAACAAGATTTCTACTTCTGTTGTGATGATAGTTTTTCTTTTGAATGCGTAGCCTAATAATGGGAACGCTTAAACGATCAGTCTCTGTCACTGTAATCAATAGGTTGATAAAAAAAAGGCATTAGATTTCCAGTCCAATTCCTTTAGAATAATGAACTAAGATAAAGAATGTGAAATATAAAGAACCTTAAAAACAAGGGGAGGGTCCTCTGTATGCTCCAGGGTGGGTCATGGAAAATGAGTCTGTTTTTGTTTGCAGATTACACGGCTCTGGTGCTAGACCCGAGAGAGAAAAACTCCAGAAGCTGGTGGTAGATTTTGGTAGAGTGTATGAACGGAGAGCTGCAAATAAATATGACCAAATGTGAGGGGATGACGTGTAGCAAGGGGATGAGACTGGATGGATTAAGCTTCAGAGTAAATAGAGAGGACTTAGAGGAAGTGAAGAGTTTTCGATATCTGGGAGTCGACATGGCAGCGAATGGAACCATGGGAGTTGAAGTAAGCCATATAGTGGGTGAGGGGCCTAAGGTTCTGGTTGCATTGAGGAGTGTGTGGAAGGAAAGGTCGTTGTCTTTGAGGGAGAGGGTGGATCTGTTTGATGGTTCAATAGTCCTGACGGGGCTATTGGGACAGGAGGCGTGGGCCCCAGATGAAAAAAGTACGGAAGAGGGTTGACGTGCTGGATATGAAATATCTGGGGACAGTAAGTGGTGCGAGGAGGATTGATCGAGTATAAAATGATAAGTTAGTAAGAAAATGTGGCTGAGGAAGCTGTAAACGTTGTGCTGGAATGGTTGGGGCATTTGGTAAGGATAAGTAAGAGGAGATCGACTTAGATGGTATGCGTGTCAGAAGTGGACAGTATCTGCAGGAGGCTGCTAGGTGTGCATGGGACAGAACGAATAGGAGCAATGTGGTATACAGGGGGAGACGTGCTGTCAGTGGGTGAGAAAGGGAATATAAAGCGGAAAACCACGGAAAGATCTGTGGGGCTTGGTTGCAGATAAAGACTCTGGTATCTTTGCAGAATAATTGACGGCTAGAGAGTTAACATGAGCAAATAACGCCACTATTCTGTTCCTGGCGCTCTCTCATTAAGCGGGAAACAGTGAACAAGTGTGAAAAAAATATACAATGGTAACATCTTCGCTCCATTTTCTGTATCCTCTACCACCATCCTTTACATTCCTTGATGTTTACAGACTTCGCTATTTTTGGATCTGCGGTTCTCTGCTTATCCTAGGTCGCTGTGTTGCAATGCTCTGAGGGGCTTACTTGGTTTTGATAGCTATTAGCCCAAAGCTGGAATGCTTTGTGTCCACAGCTTTGTGAGAAAGACTCGATTCATGTTACATACTGCGTATATATATATATATATATATATATATATATATATATATGTGTGTGTATATACACGGAAAAGTTGAGTTTCAGATGCACTGCACGTAAAAGTTCTCTTTCTGACTTTGCGCAGTGATCCCTGCTATTTACGAAAGATCAAGCCGGAGTATTGAAGTTAGTTAGCAAATAAAAGAGGGACGAGAGAGAATACCTTTTCTGTGGAACCTGAATGTTGCTTTCCGCTATTTGATGATCACAAAGCTATATGTAAAGAAAGATAAAAAGGCTATTAGGAGATATTGCCATGATATTGGCAATGATTTAATGTCTAAACTATCAGCCCCGAGATAAGAATTAGGAGCATAATTATCTACACATCAACACAGCTCCTTCGATTTCGATGAAATTCTGGATAAGATACAGTTTTTATTTCTGCTAAAATGTAAAAGAAAGAAAAAAAAAATCACTGGAAATCATAAATCATTTACAAATAATGAAAACGAACAGATGTACATTTCATACATCTATATCTTAAATGGCTTAATGTGTATATGTATATGTATATATTCATTCATGTACATTCATATATATAAAGGAAACAGAAATACGCAAGAGAAAAGAGAGAGATAGAAAAAGAGAGAGAAAAAAGAGAAAGACTTCACGTCTACTTGGCCAACACCCAGACACCCAGCACCTCAGTAGATGATCCACAGTCTAATATCCTACATGCAAATGAGTCCGTATAACTCCAGTCTGAAATGAACACACGCCGCAACCGCGCAGTGGATGTTTTGGATGAGCTGCAGCCGTGAATGTGGAGTGAATGTTTCCTCAGCAACACCAAGTCAAGAATGTTTGCCAGGCACAGTGTACAGGAGGTATGCAAATTACTTAGGGTGGTATGTAGGCCGAAGCGAGGAGGAGGAGGAGGAGAGATTGTTCCGGACGGGGAAATTTAGGGAATAAGCTATGAGCTACAGGGAAGGATTATATGTTGATCTGTAGGGGAGACCGCCACTCCTACCACTGGCCACATATCTCCTGCCTGTCGTTTTGGGAGACTGAGAGGAGCGGGGGCGCGTGAAAATCCTCCCCTCATTTTATTATCACTTTTTAAAATGTAGGGACGGAGAGAGAGAGAGAGAGAGAGAGAGAGTATGTAACCAGTTAGTCAAATGAGTTTAAGGCAGTTTATTCCCTCACAAACTGACTTAGAATGTGTCCAAACCTCCCCCAATGGAGTTCCTTGTGTCTCATACTTTAACATGCTTTCACCACATTTTGATTTACCTTAATTCCAAAAGAAAAATTCAGTCCTTTTTTTTTCTATTTAACCATAAGAACGTTTTGGTATCACAAACTGTTGCTCAAAACTGCTCAGAATCATTTTCAACAAATTATCTCTGTATAAAGCAATATCTGTACATTTGAGAAAGTGTTCTCATTACCTTCTGTAAGGAGTATTTTAGTGTTCGAATGAAGAATATTGCTCATAAGCAATCGATATGGTTCTTAAACCACAAAATGCTCGGGACAGATATGAATACAAAAGGAAACAAGCATGAGCACTCCTATATAGAGAAAAATTAGAAAACCTTTTTTTAATTTGAAAATAGGAATGTTCCGCATCAGTGCCATTTGTACTGATAAAATGTTACGGTTGACAGTTTGGTGAGTTGACGAATTGTTTTGGCATCGTATAGTGGCGTTTTGATCACTTATTTTATCGTAATCTCTTGCTTAGATTACACATGCTATTGATAAGTGGAGTTCTAATTACTTACTGTTTTGTAAAGTAATTTATTTATTACTTATTGTATTGTGAAATGATGTTTTGATAAAGAGGTGTTTTGATTAGCTGTTGTATTTCAGTGTGGTGTTTTGATTGGTTCTTGTATTATTGAATTACGTTTCGATTAGTTTTGTATAATGAAGCATTCTGATCATTTGTTTGGAATAGTTTGATGCAGAACGATAGTTGTCCCCATCACCGTGTGTCGGTGGATAATCAGTCACTCTCCCAAGGCGTTGTATACTCACGAATGATTATCCGTTTACAGACTGGCTCGTCGGTGAACAGTTATTACCCAACGTCACGGGGGAAAGTTGACAGACAGATATTGTGTCCTCAAGGCCAGGGTTTGTCTTTTGTCAGGGTGTGTCGAACGCCCAACATCTTTCCTACTCGTGGTGTGTCGAAGATCAGTTAATTACCCTGGAAGCTTTGCTTCGTACTGCGTCCAGGATTCATCATCTTTCCGGGTTCGTGGTGCGTTGAAGGACTGTCATTTACCGCCACAGCGCGTGGTTATGCTGACGACCCTCAGCGATTTCTCAGGGCCAGTGGTAGCTTCGTAGTGTGCTGAACAACCATCATTCTCCCCTGCTGTTCCGCATCGTGGTGTGTCGAGGAACCATCATTCTCTGCCACAGCGAACAACCCACGAAGCGCAATCGTTTCTCTGTAACAGCAAGTGGTTGTTCCGCGTCGCGTTGTGTCACAGAAGCATCGCTCTCCCCACAGCACGACATGACGACAGTCATCGTTCCGTAGAGTACAGCTCTGACAAACGATCATTCCTGCAGCGTTGTTTGCTTGTTGACGCAATCCTGATAAAGTAAACATTTTGTTAAGCGTGACCGGATAGAATGAACTCTCCTTTTTTTTAACGTGACCCGGCTAGAGTGGACTCTCTCTTGACTATGATCCCAGTAAAGTGAACTCTTTGTTAACCCTGGCCCTGATAATGTGGATATTTCCTTGCTTGTGACCTTGATAACGTGAACTCTATGTTGACCGTAACCTTAATAAAATAGATTGTTTGCTAAGCGTGACCCCGTTAAGTTAAGCTCTTTTTTGTCCTTAGCCCTGATAAAGTGAATTTTTTTACAGTGATCCTTATACAGTGAACTCATTTCTTTTAACTGTGACGCTAAGAAAATGAACACTTTGTAAGTGTGACTCCGACAGAGGGAACTCTTTGTTGACCATGACTGCGATAGAAAAATCACTTTGTTCAGCTCATCCTTGACAGAGTGACGTAACTCTGATAGAGTGAACCTTTCGTTGACCCAAGACCCCAAGGAACGACCAATCAGCCCCCTTCCACCGTATTCATATTCCTAATCCTGGCTCCACGTTACGGGAGGATTAATACGTTATGCCAGACCGTCATGCATAAAGAGTCACGAAGAAAGGCAGTGCTTTCCTTGTCTTTACCGCCTGGATTTCTTTTCTTCCAGTTATGGTACAGAAAGTAGAGAGTGGAAGTACAAAGAAAATTGGACTTTGAGAAATAAAAACAACAAAGAAACTGGGAGTGGTGGGAGAAGGAGTGATGGAAAATGGGACTTTGTTGCCACGGTTCTTTTTCCAGGGAAGTGGAAAGCAGTGTACCCCAATATCCCGGATCGTACCGTAGAGCTAGACAGTGCTGTACCCCCAAATATCCAAGACTGTGTCTTGGAGGCCAAAAGCACCGTACCTTACACCTAGGGTGGTACTTCTGGACCAGAAGTATCATATCGACGCAAACTTCATGTGGTACCCCATGACCAGACAGCATTGTACCCCTTACACTCAGGGAAGCGCTCCCTGCACCAGACAGGACAGTAACACCGGTACTAAGAATGTTACCTTAGGACCTTCATAGCACTGTACTCCTTAAATGGCCCACCAAAAGCATTGTAACTACAACAGCGAGGGAAGTACCCCAAGACAGTTAGCACTGTATCCCTACAGCCAAGGTGTTACCCCCAGCACTGAACCCACACCTTCGAGGAGGATAGCCCATGTACTGTACCCCCTATGACTGTATCCCCTTGCAGAAGAACATTATACCTCAGCACCTAAACATAACCACTGCAAGAAGACCCTCTCGATCTACTGTGTTTCACTTCCTCTCTCTCTCTCTCTCTCTCTCTCTCTCTCTCTCTCTCTCTCTCTCTCTCCACTTCTCATTGGCCAATTCAGTTTTCTTTGTTCCCCAGTACAGTATATCCCCAGTTGCTCCCCAGTCCCCACCTCGTCTCAGCTTGGCCCAGTCCACTCCCAAACCGCCGCCCACCTCACACCTGCCTGTAGAGCGCCACCAATTTCGTTGCATTTACCTGCGTCTGGTAATTGAAATCTTGCATGCTTGTTGTCGGTACTCCATGCTGGGAAAAAAGCAGACATTTAGTGATGAACTCCCACGGCAAATTACTCTCCATTATTTTTTTTTCTGTGACCCTGCCGGGTATAATTGAATTAGCTTGTATAAATACAATGAGAATGTAGTTTGTCAGGGCAAGGTGATTCGGACCAATTTAGATTGCCTACGCGTTAGCAATTACGGACAATTCAAAGGGAATATATGATGATTCCCAGGGTATAAAGGTTATTTGCGTGTGTGTGTGTCATACTGCAGAAGGGACGGGGCGCTGGTTCGACCCTCTCGCCCGAAGGATCAAGGTGGGAAGTCCTGTGACGTCCAGGGACGTCACGTATAGCTCTAGGATAATAAGGATTAGTAGGGCTGAAACACAATCCTGACAATTTCAACGAGACAAGCAGTTCGAAGTGGAGCAATTACTGTCGGGGTTTACGCCATTAATGTCGCGGCTACATGACCCATCACAGCACGTGCTGGGGTTACCATCACAGTACTTGCAGGGGCGACCACTACATCCCGTGCCAGATATCACACACACACACACACACACACACACACACACACACACACACATACATACATACACACCCACACACACACACACACACACAAACACACACACACACACACACACACACACACACAACGTCGTTGTTTTGCGAGAAAATATGAACGCACTTGATTAAATTCAACACTACCTTGCGTATATTTCATTATATGTCATACATAAAGATAAACTTAGTATGGAAGAAATTAGGAAACCCCTGTTATCGCAGCGGGTCTTGTGCCTCTCTTGTCCTGCAGGCGTGGCAGGTGGCTTGGCTTCGCTGGTGGGTTAACAGCTGCAAAGAGTCTCTGTGATCACCAAGGCTGCCGTTCATGTCCTCTGGTTCAGAAATGTGTCGCTGTTTCTGAATGGCATCATTTCTCGTCTTGTATTACTACTAATTTTTGTGACATTTATGACGTTTCATTCATTTGATTCCTCGCTAAAGATATATATGGGAAGAAATATCCAATAACGCACCAGTCATTTAGCAGGTACATAAATCCTACAGAACGCATTAGGGCTGTATACTGTACCACCTGTAATATCGGTGCACACTGGGCCATAGCACCTGACGTACGTCTACCTACAGTCTAATTTCGGTAATTCGATGGGCGCAGTTGCCACCCAAATCATGGGAACCTGACACAATAATACCCGAAATTATGTAGAGCTCTCGTTATAGGAAGGGATATTACCAATTCCGCTGTTAGTACACTGCCCATAAATGGGCTTAATCAAACTGTGTAATCTGTAACGATCATTTTGTAGTATCCTCAACAGATGATACCTAATGCATGTATGGACAGCGATCGTAGAATTATAGTATTGTTATAGCAGTACGCAATTTAGTTAGTTGGCCTTCCTGAAGTGAATTACGTTTATTTAAGTCTGCATTCCAAGGACCCTGCAGGCACATGGGAAGGATAGATAACGGAAGACCCGATGGTCCACGACGAAGGTATTTACTGGACGACAGTGCATGGGTAGGACAGGTAACAGAAGGCCTGATGATCTATGAAGAGGCTGTCTGCTGGAGGAGAGTTCAAGGGAAAGCCATGCAGGGGAAGACCTGATTGTCTATGACGAGGTTATCTGATAACGAATGGGTAGTCGCATCCTAGATTCCTGATGTATGTAGATGGAGGCAGGATATTAAGGGAAAGGTTCCCTCACGCCCACATATACCCTCAGTAGTTTACGAGCGGAAACTCCTCTCTCTTCCGTCTAAGACATGAGTCAGTGAAGGGGCTGAGAAGTGCGTTTAATGTAAGTCATGGTCTCTGGGAGGTACAACAGGAGGCGAAGGCGAATACCATCTCACATATACAGGTTTTAGGTACCTTAAACTACAGGCTTGAGGAACATCTGAATCATTTTGAAAGTCATTCTTACAATAATATAACAAACTTCTGAATACATAAACGAGCGGAAAGGAACCCATCGTGCATAGACTGAAACCTAAAATTATATTTCTCGTCCTTGAGATTCTAACTTTAAGAGCCAGAACCTGGATTCACAAGGGTTTATTCGTTCGATTCCCTCCCTTAACCAGGGATTTGAGGACGGATCTGTTTACGACCGTATGGAACAAAGACTACGACGTCCCTGACTTAGTAAACCATTCGTCTGTAATCTTGAACGATCATCCTGGACACTTTTTCCTTTGTATAGAGGACAGATATTGCAATTTATGGGATCTTTTGATGGAATATATGCTTTCCAGTCTCATTCATATACCCTCAGAGCTCCAGTACAGGAGGATGAATATGGCTTTCGGAAAGGGTAATTCTGAGGTACATTTATTAGAAACTAACGCACCAATATCTGTCGCATTTAATGTTTCGTTGGGATGAGGTATCAGAGAGAGACGGAATATTGAAGACATAGTTCATGAGTGATGCAAAAAGTGATGCAGTTGTGGACACGGCCTTACTTTAGTGGAGAAGTATCTGGAGTAGAAGTCTTTGTTATCATTCTCATGACTGTCTGTTCTCCGTCCGATCTTTGATATGGAAGCAAGAGTTTTTCTTCTGTCTTGGGATGTTTTTGTAGTGATGATATCAAACTTAATAACGTAGGTTTTGAAGACTTAATGGGACTTAATCCAAGAATTTCAGTTTGTAAAAAGATATCCACATGTCTCTATTGTACCAGTGTGTAGAAATGATTTAGTAATATTCTTACTGTAAATGTAAAAGAAATAGTATAATAACATTCCTCAGCATATTGCAGGATAGAATATATCTTCCTTCTGTTATAATATGCTAAGATTCACTATAATATACCTAGATTCTGTTGTAGTATATCTAAGTTATCTTATAGTTTACCTAAGTTCTCTTATAATATATCTAATTTTTCCTGTAGTATTCCTGAAATCTCTTGTATTTGCCCCACGTTATCTCGTGATATGCCTAAACTCTCTGGTGATAATCACTGCAACTTTACGAATGAGAAAGCGTGCGATGAGGATGAGAATTATGTCTTGCATAAAAGAATCGCTCTCATTATGGAAGTGTTAATTGTGAATCCATTGTGAGTAGATGTTGTATTTAATTCCTGTCTGTCGTGCAGTACAGAATGCCAGGTGTGCAGAGCAGTGTCCACTTATTACTGTGAATGACCAAGTGAGGCAAGCGAGTTTGTGTTGCAAATACTCTGTGACTTTGATGTTACTCATTTCAGATGTTTATATCTACTGGAGTACAGAGAGTAACATAATGAGTTATCTCAATATTAACACATTCAAATGTGTCAATATGAATAGAAATGTTCCTGGGATCCGAGACAGATACGAATGGGTCCTTGACAACATTCCTAGCATCTCAAATGATGCTATATAATTCGTAGATCCTTTATAACTTTGAATGATACACGAAAGATTAATTGTTGTGATGATGAACTCAGTTTATCGTAGAGTACGCAACCTTTAAAGTTATTTTGTCTTGGGCAGCAGACGATCCAAGTGGAAAATCGTCATTTAGAAATAATTGGAGAGTACTGAAGAGACAGATTTACTGCAGGCAGTTGTATGTAGACACGTACTGCATTTAAAAAAGATTTATTGCTTTATAATACAGCAGACAAGTTAGGTCTTAAAGGAGACTTTTTCTATTTATTTTTCCTTCAGTACCTGCCTGCATGTCTGAACGAGGTAGCGCCAGGGACAGACGCAGACGATTGAGCCTTCGGGGCAAATCTTCCCTCGGCCCCTTCTGTTCCTAGAGTTAGAAAATGATATTACATGAGGGGAAGATTTTCAGCATTCCAGTTCCTGTTCTCTTGATCGCCTTGTACGATTCGTAGTAGATAGACTGGCGGTATTGTCGTAAAAACATGTTTCAATCCTTTGATCAAGTGACATATACAGAGTAGCACGTATGCGACGTTAGAGAGGCCTAATACACCATACGCACTCGCATACTAGCACTAGAAAACAAATATGAACATATACACAAGTATATGCATAAAACAAGAAAACACACACACACACACACACACACACACACACACACCACGCATGATAAACACAGGCCTGAACATTATAGCGAGTTAAGCCAGTAATCCCAAGATTAATGGACTGTGCCTTAGGAAAGGAGAACATTGATTTAAATGGCTTAGAGCCATGCTTGACGTCATGGCCTGTGTGGGATGCCATGTTAACTGTCATGCAATAACCTCTTCAACATAGCACGATGCACGAATATCTATGTACGTGAGTGAGCGCAGGAGTACAGTTCATATTTCGAGGCTCTGCCCACATCCGTTTTCCGTTTCATTAACCAAGTTGTGTATTTCATTTGCTTGCCAATGCTCTTTCAGGAGTTGTTGTTTACGTTTCGATAAACTTGCCACACTCTGTCCTTCACAAGATAAAGCATAGCTTTACTAAGTAGATCGAGATGTGTTTAAGGTGCCGTCCATAAAGCTGTGTACATCTAAATAATTCTAACACCACAGTACCCTAGACACTGTGTGTGTGTTATCGTACTAAAGTACACCATTCCAAAACGTTTTTTATTGCTCTTAGATTTCTTCTCCATCTGCTGTCGACGTTGAGACAAACAGCAGGTAGTTTGTGACTAGTGACGCGTTACGACCTTCCAGGTTTACGAAACCACATCAGCATGATCGAGGGGTCATTAGTTCCTTCTTACAATTCCAGTACATTGTCCCAAACTTTAATTGGATTTTTCCTTGTGTTGGTAATGTGGCTTTGTTTACAGGATCCCCTGAGCTATAGAGATTAGGAGGCCTATTATGGAGTCACAAGTTGTAGGCCTATGGCTTACGGCTTTGGAAATACAGGATTCAGTCCTCTTTGAGATATCTTGATCTTTTTGGTTTTATGTAATATTCACTTTGATGAAATGTAATCATGCACATCGCTGAAGTAAATGAAATAGTATATATATATATATATATATATATATATATATATATATATATATATATATATATATATACTGTATTATCAAACGATATTGCTAACCAAGATTTACGGGTCGCAAGTAATTAACACGTGTAATTAAGTATACTAATTATCCAAGGGTTATTAACACGCTTAATTAACTAAACTGAAACTTTTAAACCAACGTCTTTACTCAGTATGATAACCAGCGCCTATGATGTACTTCTGAACAAATTCTAAAGAGAAGAAATCAATACGTCAGGGTTCTCTAGAGGCTAGAATACTTTGCGGTTCTCTAGGACACAAAATTCTTGGGAATTCTTTAGAGCCCCAAATGCCTTGGGTTTCTGTTGGACACAAAATGCTCTGAGTTCTCGAGGGCCCAAAACACTTCGATGTTTTCTAGGGCCCAAAATGCTTGGGGATTCTCTGGGACCAAAATGCTCCGGGGTTCTCTAGAAGGCAAAATTAGTATTGTCCCTAGACTATTGGTGTCCCAGGCTGGTGATACCCCTAGACTGGTAATATCCCTGGAGTAGTGATGACCCTGGGCTAATGATGTCCCTAGACTGGTGACGTCCCTAGACTGTTGATGTCTCTGGGGCTGGTGATGTCCCTGGACATCCATCAAGCCTTTCATCACGGTCCGCTTATCTCAGATGGACGACAGCGCCCCCTATAGGCAATCTCCCTCACGCTATAAGAATCACTTTTCCTGCACCTCTGAGCTGGAATTCCTGCCGTAAACGCCATCATATTTTCCTCTTCCTTCCACACTGCCCTCAATTATTCCGCTTTCCCCCAACGTTATTATCTCTCACTAGTTTATCCAGTAATTACAGGCAACTCCTCTACCTCCCTTACACCACCCTGGAACACCTTATCTTGACTGTCACCCTCAGAGCTAATCTAATGGCGTCATACCTGACAGCGAAACCCACTTAAAAGATCTCTCTCTTGTGGCTATAGAAGCTTTTCAAGCTGCCTCCAGCCGAAGTAGAACCCTTCCGTATTAAGGTACTCAGTCATCTGTCGTCTTGATTACTTTAAGCAAATTTAACATATATCTAAGAATTCCCAGATGCTTCACGAACATATCTTTTTAAGATTAGATTGTCTCAAAAGTTTTAATACAGAAACAGCCATTATGTAGGCAGTAGAAGTCTTTCTTTCTGCAGGTGAAACTATCCATAGGTAATTCGCATCTTTCAACCTAGAGTCTCTCTCTCTCTCTCTCTCTCTCTCTCTCTCTCTCTCTCTCTCTCTCTCTCTCTCTTTCTCTCTCTCTCTTCTGGTGTCTGAACCCATTTACTTGCAACGCAAAACACTTTCCTTATCTCGAATCTTCTCCTGCAGTCCCTGTCCACCAGACCCGACACACCACTCAATCAAAAAAGTCTTCCTTCTATATTCTACACTCTTTTATTACTGGCCAATATTCATTTCTTCAAGAGAATTGGTTTCGCAATCCTGTGCTGCCTGCAAAAAATTTCTTTCCCTTCTCCCTCCTGGAAACTTAGAACCTAAGGGGTTTACTAATTCATTCGTTGCCAGTTCCCCTTCTTTCCCATACAGTTCTAATACCTCTCTAGTGCAAATGACTCATTACCAACTCCCTTCTTAATTACTCACCTTTTTCATCTGCCACACTTTTCGTACAAAACGCCACCCTTGCTTTAATAGCATTCTGCCCCATACTTTATCTTCCCTCCCTCAGTCCCTGTTCCCAGAGCCGGCAGCTGCAGCTGACCACACTCAAGGTATGATGAACATCTAGGGTACGACTGTTCGACCCCTGAACACGACACTACGCCCACTGAGCACGACGGCATGATTCTTGAGGAAGCATATATGTATATGTATATAGGTGTTACAGGACTCCGCCTGTTCGACGTTACACTGAGAGTGAACATCACCCTTACAGAGGCTGTAACATCTCAGCCAGCGAAAGTGCAGGCTCATCAAAGAACTCATGGTCTGAAAGGAGTCCATCCTTTACCTGCTATTGAATGTAGCGCAGCCTTGAGCTGAAGGAGTCCCTGGAAAAAGGGGGATCCTGGGGTAACACCAGGACCCTTTCTGAAGGGATTTCTGAAGTAATATAATAATTATCAATTATGTTTCTATATGTATTAATCTCGAGCTGGCGCGGGGACCAGGTGGTGATTTATTGCTACCTACGGCAACCGCTGAGCTTTCCCTTACAATGATGTCCAATCTCTTAATGTTGTTATAACCATCTCTTCCAATCCTTATTATAATCTGCACCTCATTCCAGGGATTAATGATTCATGATCGACACTCCTGCTCACCCTTCTAATACCTTTCCTTATCTAAACCCTTTGATGTTTACTCCTGTAAACCGCTTCCTCAGTTGGCTTTTTTGTGATCTTTGTTCAATGTTCCCAAAGCTCATCGTTTGTTCTTTGTGATTAATGAAGGATGAATAACGTCACATATGAGAACTTTATACTTTGCAACTTCACTTTTTATAACCGTTGTATTAGTAACTCTAGTTACTTGTGGGAACTCTTGGTTACTTGAGGTGACCCCTGTTATTTGAGGTAACTTGTTACCTCTGGTATTTCCTATTTTCTGAGGTTTTGCCTGTTAAATGAGGCACCATCTTTTATTTGTGGTACCTCTTGTTACTTACGGTGCCTTCTGTTACTTGTGGTACCTCTCGTAACTTGTAGTACCTCCTCTTGTGTGTGGTACCTTCATCACATCACAACGGTACAACAGAATCGTCCTCAACACGCGCCCAATTTGCCCAGAATTCAACACTAAGGCTTGATATACATAACCTTTTATCTAACCCTTTCTCTAATATCATATCACTATCAACTCATTTATCTTTTTATTTCATTTTACAATGCGACAAAGTGAATTTAATAACCATTCAGTGAATAACCTGCAAAATCACAGTAGTCAAATTATTGAAGGGATTCGCATCGCGCAAATTCTACCTGTCAAAACCTCGCTTACATATTCCGCTAAAAAAAAAAAAATAAGCGTAACGCTAATTGAAATTGAAACTCTAATATTTTATTGGAAATTACCGAACTGCGTTTATCCGGCCAGTCCGGATATTGGGATACTTTCCGCTATGTTATAATATGGTAATGTAACATTACTGTTATCATGCTGTGATATGGCATAAGGCCTATGATATAGCAACATCTCCGTTATAATATGGTAATATCTGGTCTATAATATGATAGGATCTTTACTGTGATACAGTTATATTCTGTCAATATCTGTCATCAGATAATTAGAACTATTTTACGACATTGTAATGTAATTGTTCTCATATAGCACTGTAATATGTATTGGTTATTGTAAAATGTAAAAAAAAAGGAAAAAAAGAAAAGGAAATTTGAGATGAAAGATGATGTTTGGTCTAAGCTCCTTGGTACGTATGGCAAATATGTACATTAGGCCATAATGTGAGAATGATAGATATGCCAGTCTCCGACACGCGGTTGCTTAAGGCTTAGGAAGAATAATCCAACCAGAATTCAACCCCATCCTCTTCCTCTTAAGAAGTCTGCTTACATATACTTTCTCTTTCTGATATTCTCTCTCTCTCTCTCTCTCTCTCTCTCTCTCTCTCTCTCTCTTTTTCTCTCTATGTTTTTATATA
>JAYMFT010333712.1:0-23221 GCA_038088735.1 Panulirus argus
AAAAAAAAAAAAAAAAAAAAAATATATATATATATATATATATATATATATATATATATATATATATATATATTCCATTTATTTTTTCCCCCATGCATGATTGCTATTTCCAGCATTGGTGAGGTAGCGTCAAGAACAGATGACAGAACCTTAAGAGGGAAAATCCTTACTTGGCTCCCTTCTCTCTTCCTTCTTTTGGAAAAGAAATAACGTGTAGTGGAGGCTTTTCAGCCCCCTTCTACTCTATATGTATCCCTAGGGACAGGGTGGAAAGAATATTGTCCACTTATTCCCCTGCATGTCATAGAATGTGACTAAGAGGGGTGGGAGTTGGGTGCTGGAGCTCCTCCCCTCCTGTATTTCTTTTCAAAAGAACGGATAGAAAATGGAGCCAAGTGAGGATTTTTCCCTCTAAGGCTCAGTCATCAGCTCATTAAGCTACTTCACTCATACAGGAAATAGCATATATTTATTAAGAAACTGTTATTATTTATTATTATTATATTTGATCTCCTTTTCCCTTGTGAGTGAGGTCGTGCCAGGAAACAGACAAAGAAAGACCCATTCACTCATATTCATACATATATACATACATGCACATACTCATATATAAACATACATATACATATCAACAACTACATATACACATACATATAAATACATATATACATACATATACTTATGTACACATGTACATATTTATACTTGCTCGCCTTTATCCATTCCTCGCACCACTCCTTCCCACAGGAAACAGCATCGATACCCCCTGCATCAGCGAGGTAGTGCCAGGAAGCAGGCAAAAAAAGGCCACATCTGCTCACACTCAGTCTCCAGCTGTCACCTGTAATGCGCCAAAACCACAGCTCCCTGTCCGCATCCAGGCCCCATACACCTTTCCATGGTTTACCCCAGACTTTTCACATGCCATGGTTCAGTCCATTGACAACATACCCACCCCTGTATACCACATTATTCCAATTCACTCTATTTCATGCACACTTTTCACCCTCCTGCATGTTCAGGCCCTGACCGCTCCTAATCTTTTTCACTCCATCCTTCTGTGTCCAATTTGGTCTCCCGCTTCACCTTGTTCTTTCCACCTCAGACTCATATATTCTCTTTGTCAACCTTTCCTGACTCATTCTCTCCATATGTCCAAACCATTTCAACACACCCTCTTCTGCTCTCTCAAACACACTCTTTTTCTTCCCACACATCTCTCTTACTCTTTCGTTACTTACTCGATCAAACCATCGCACACCACATATTGTCCTCAAAAATTTCTTTTCCAACACATCCACCCTCCTCCTTACATCCTTACTTGTAGCCCATGCCTCGCAGCCATATAATATTGTTGGAACTACTATTCCTTCAAACATACCCATTTTTGCTCTCCAAGATAATGTTCTGTCTCTCCTACACATTCTTCAATGCTCCTAGGACCTTCACACCCTTCCCCACCGTAAGACTCACTTCTGCTTCCATGATTCCATTCGCTGCTAAGTCCAATCCCAGGTATCTAGAGCACTTCACTTCCTCCAATTTTTCTCCATTCATACTTATATTTCAACTTACCCTTCCCTCAAGTCTGCTGAATCTAATAACCTTGCTCTTATGCACATTTGCTCCCTACTTTCTCCCTTCACACACTTTTCCAAACTCAGTCACCAACTTCTGCAGTTTCACACTCGAATCAGCCACCAGTGCTTTATCATTGGTGAGCAACAGTTGACTTACTTCCCAGGTCTTCTCATCCCCAACAGATGCATACTTGCTCTTCTCTCCAAAACTCTTGCATTTACCTCCCTAACCACCCCATCCATAAACAAAGCATACAACCAATGGGACATCACACAACCCTGCCGCTGATTGACTTTCGCTGGGAACCAGTCGCTCTCCTCTCTTTCTACTCATACACATGCTTTACACCCTTGATAAAAACTTCTCTCTGCTTCAAGCAGATCACCTCCCATACCATAAATTTTTAACACCTTCCACAAAGCATCCCTATCAACCCTATCATATGGCTTCTCCATATCCATAAATGCTACACACAGATCCATCTGTTTTTCTTAGTATTTCTCACATATTCTTCAAAGTAAACACTTGATCCAAATATCCTGTACCACTTCTAAAACCACACTGCTTCTCCCCAATCTGATGCGCTGTACATGGCTTCACTCTCTCAATAACTACTTTCCCATACAAATTGCCAGGAATACTCAGCAAACTTATTCCTTTGTAGTTTGAACATTCACCTTTATCCCCTTTGCCTTTGAACTATGGCAATATACATGCATTCTGCCAATCCTCAGGCACTTCACCATGATCCATACATACATTGAATATTCTTACCAACCAATCAACAACACATCCACCCCATTTCTTAATAAATTCAACTGCAGTACCACCCAATCCCGCCACCTCGCCAGATTTCCTCTTCTGCAAGGCTTTCACCACCTCTATTCTCTTCACCAAACCACTCTCTCTGACTCTCCCACTTTGCACACTACCCAAACCAAAACACCCTATATCAGCCACTCTATCATCAAACACTGAAGTCACAGCCCTCTATCCACAACCGGGCCCCAATGACCTTTCCGTGGTTTCCCCCAGCTGGTTCACTTGCGTTGGTTCAATCCATTGACAGAGTGTCACCCTCTGCATACCACATCGTTCCAACTAACTCTATCCCATGCATGCCTTTCACCCTCCTGTGTATTCAGACCCCGACTGCTCGAAATGTTTTTCACTTCATCTTTCCATCTCCAAGTTGGTCTCTCCCTTCCCCTTTTTTGCTCTCATTTCTGACACACATATCCTCAATATCAACTTTTCCTCACTCATTCTTTCTGTATTTCCAAACCATTTCAGCACACGCTCTTCATCTGTGTCAACCACACTCTTATTACCTCAACTCTTACTTGATTTGTTAAATTTTGACGTCACCATTTTCACAAAGAAATTGTCCTTTATCTGCACCACATACCTCATCAGAACACAAATGAGAAAAATAATGTATAACTGTTAAAGCTCATTATAGTATGTCTGTAGAATTATGTAATCTGCACCCACCGCCTCTCTGCCTCTGATTATTTCAGTCCTAAAATGATAAGTTTTAACGTGAGAGACCATCATAAGATTTAAAGTTTAGTTACCTTAGATTTTTGCCTATAAGCAAATGGTAATTGATTGGTGTCATTGATAAATTCTTTGCCATGTAGAAGTATCTCAAAATGCTGGATCATCCATGCTATCATCAAGCATACTTTTTCTATTACTGCATATCTCTATTTCGTATTTAGTAACTTTCCTTTTGCATATGCATTTGGAAACCTCTCACCTTCATGTTCTTGCAACAAAGCCTTCTATCCCACTGTAGCAAACATCAGTTCACAGTATGAAAGGAGCAGTTAAATCAGTCTTACAATTGATGATTGAACCACTTTGGTTTTAAGTATATGAAATTCTGCCTCTGGAGCATCTTTTCAGATAATTAAATTTGGTTCTCCTTTAAAGGTGCTGCAATAATGGCAAAGTTGGCCTTAAATCTTCAGTGATGACCCACTTATCGTAAAAAGGCCCATGGCTGTTTCTTTGTCTTAGGTGTGGGAGCCACTTCAGTATATTTAAGTTTATCATGGAGTGGTTCCAGCTGATCTGGTCTAATGTCATGTCTTAAGAATTTCACTCTTTCATAGCCAGTGATACGCCTACTTGGTTAAGCCTTCAAATTTTCATGACATAGTATAACCAACAGCTGCGAGAATGAATTATATATCATCAAAACTATACAGACCTTTCATTTCCTTTGACAGATTGTGGATTAGGCAGCTAAAACTTTCAGGAGCATTAACCAAACCAAAAGGCATAGTACAAAACTGATACAAGCTTTTTAGAGTAAAGAAAGGCAGCTAGTGGTACCTGCCTCTAGCCCTTTGTCAAATCTTCCATGGTAAGATCTGTCCTTGGCCAACAGTGCAGTCTCATCTAGATATGAAATCTTTTGGCAGTATACCTAGTTACTGAATGTAACTTCCTAAAGCCACAGCAAAATCTATTACTACCATTCTTCTTTACAATGACCGCAGGTGATGCATATGGAGATGTTGAGGGTTCAGCAATGCCAAGTTCCATCATCTCCTGAACCTCTTTATTGACTGCTTCTCTTAGTGCATGAGGCAGAGGGTAAGGCCTGCTCTTAATTGGTTCTGAATCTGACCTGAATCTCTTTTTTGCCTGGGGTTGTACATCTGGATACATCTGATGAACACTTCATAAACAAACCTCTGACATATCTGCCTCAAAACTTATATCCTTTATTTTCGTACACTTTGGAAATGGAGTTACAAATAGTAACTCATCTGACCTCCTTGTTCCTTCTTCCTCACTCTAGTCATCTCCTTGTGCCTTATCAAAGCCTTTGGCTATCACTGATGCACATGCAAAGCTAAACAACCCTGGTAGTTTAGATACAACTTCCTCTCTTCTCTAGAATTTCTTTAGGAAATTAGCATGAAAGTAATCCATTGTACCCACTTTACTTACTTCCGGAAAAGGTCCCTTCCATTGCATGAAAAGTTTGTTATCATCTTTTGGTAAAGTAACAGTTCATCATGTTCAACTCTAAAAGGATGTTGTTTGCCTTTCTTTTTGTAGAGGTTTCTGCACCTTGCTGCAGACTTCTTTGTTGGCTCCTGAATTATCTCATAGATTTTCTCTAACCATTCCATAAGGTTTAACATGTATTGATATATTGTCCCTGTTTCTCGCTCATCTACTTCTCAAGGCCATAATTTCTTTAAATTAGCAAATGGACCTCATATAATGTTTCTATACAATACTTCATATGGTGCAGAATCTGTACAGTTCTCTCATGCACAGCTTCCTTATGTGCAAGCAAGAAAGCTTCTCAGTTGCTCTACACACATTTTATTTACAATAGACTCTAACCTCCCACTGAACTTCTCCACTGACCCATTGCAAGCTGAATGGTAAAGAGTAATAAGGTAGCACTTGGACTGGAGTCTACTCATTTCCCGTGTTGTGTCTTGACTAGATTGTTTATCCTAATTAGTTAATGCTTTCCTGGATATTGCCTACTTTTGAATATACATCCACCAAGGCTTCTGCAGCTTAGTAAGTAACAATGTGAAACAACCTCCATGTATTGGGCTGCAAAGTCTATCGCCATGAGTATGTCTCATTCCCCTCTGAGGTGCAGGTACGATCAGACCCCCAATATTGAGTGCCATTGTCTGGAATGGTTCATTCATCAATGGCGTACAACCTTGTGCTAACTTCTTCTCCCTCCTATTTGGCTTAGAGCAATGACAAACCCTGCTATGCCCTGCAGTACCATAGTGTATTAACTTGTATCTCTTGCTAAAAGAAATTATGTGAGATCTGTGCTGTCTTGTTAGCTCTTAAGTGTCCTCCATATGTAGGTTCATGAGCTATTTTTAATACTTGACTGCTAAACTTGGCACAGGTGTCTGATTTACTTGTCCCTCTTACCTCATCATCCTGTAGATTCCAAGTATAACTGATCCTTACTGTATATGAATTTCAACTTATTACCTTTCATATTCTTCTTTGTTTCCATGGATTTTCCCAACTTTTACATTGTGCTTGTGTGGCATTCTCCTGTTGGCTCTTCTAAAGCTCATTTGTAACAATATCTGTTAATGGCTCTGAAACATTTAGTGAGGGTTATGGCTTGCTTGAATCATTTTGCTGGCTTCTGGTTTCCATAGCACACCCTTCTGGGCTTGATTAATTTCATAGAGGATTGGGGTCTGCAGGTGTCCTGATTTCTGAAAGATTGCCTAACATTTAATCACATATTAAGTTAGTCATGCATAACACCACTAGATATTCCTTGCAGTATGGAGTATCTGTTCTAGCAAGAACCAATGGAACTCTCCTTGCAAGCCCATCTGTCAAACCCAAAAGATTCGGCTCTCATGTAAATTAGTAAATTACCTTTCTTTCACTAAGTCACATTGAATTGCTGCTGTCAGACATCCAGTGTCTCTCAGCACTTATACTACTTTCATCCCATTTACTTTATCTTTGATGACTAGCATCTTCCAGTCATCAGCTTTGCATACAGAATTCAAAGGTGGAAGTGTTCCTCCTCTCCCCAACTTCACAGACTTTCCATCTGTCAGGCTGCTTACTACATTAGGTGATCTTTTCACCAACAAACATGCAACAAAATCCTTTCTTGGTACGTGCCATGCTGCACCTATGCTGCTTGTTCATATATCTGTGTCATTGAAGTCCCTCTGACCTTTTTCCCAGACTCCCCCATTGTCTCATGGTAATGGTACCTGCTGTTCCCCTCTTCTTTAGGTTGTTCATTTCTGTAATTTACTTAAATTTTTATGCCTTATGGACTTCAGATGAAATGCAGACCATCATGAGTTCCATACAAAGCTCCCAGCCATTTGTTGGAGACTTCACTGTCTTCACACGTCAGTTTCTGTTCATGGGAGACCACTCGTTCTCCTCTTTAGAGGTTCTAAGCTGAACCCTTGGTCACTACAGACCTCAGTCAACTGAAGTGCCCCACTTCTCCAGTAACTTTTGCTCACAGGAGAGCATTCACTCCCTTCATACCTCTGTGACTGAAACAAAAATCATTCCAAAGATGCTCTCTGGTATACATCAGTTTTCCTATGCTCTCTAGCTTCACTTTACAGTTAGTTTTCATGGGTAACCAGATAGAATGAGCAACCCACACTTAATCAGTGATATCTAACAAGACTGACAAATTGCTTGCAACCCATACTAATACTTATAATACAAGTAAGAGATTGCTCATCACTCATACTTGCACATCACTTTTATGTATTAGCACAGCACTAACATTTATGACATCACTAATGCAAAATCTAAAGTAGAGCCTTGTAAGGCTGGTATTGCAACTACTCCATCTTGCCTAAGCCATCATGATGCCTATCACTGCTACTTGTACTCACGTTAACAGAGAGATACAATGTACCTTGAACACCTTGACACCTGTGTAGTCAGAGAAAGACCTGCTTCCCTAAGCTTCTGGTGTGAGTAATTACCTGTTTGTGTTGTATAGGGAGGGAGTTTTACATGTGTGGTTCCTTATTTCTTGAACATTCACTATCATGCAATTTCTGATATTTTTGTATGCTGTCTACAAAATATGTGTATGCTTTCTATATTAACCATGTCTTCAAATCTTTTTATTCCATTCATTGACCACTCATACTGTACCATAAATGTAACTCTTCTCCTCTTTTTAAACAAGTTTCTTGCCTAATTTCATGTTCTGTCCTTTGGTTTTTCTCTCCTGCATTTCTCAAAAAATTTTTCAACTTTGCATCATTGATCTGTTTTAATTACATAAAGATGATACTTAAGTCTCTCCTCACTCTTCTTTCTTTCAAGGTTCAAATTCAAAGTTTCTATGCTTTCCCTGTAACTCAGCTTCCTTACTTCCTGTACCATATATGTTGTCCTTAAGGTGTGTTGATTAAACTTAAAAGAAGTATATTATAGTTTTGGCTGCATTTACTGTGTGAACTTGAATACTATTCTAATATTTACAAGGAGAAGATGGTCTCCTTAACTCTTCTCTTTAGATGGGACTATGACATCAGGTTAGGGACAGTGTTAACTCCCAAGTCTTTTTCACATGCACAGGTTCTTGCATTTTGTTTCTTGCTAGATGGTGATCATATTGGGGCCTTTGTTCACTGTAACCCATCCCCATTACTTTACATTTACATGGGTTGAACTTCTGTAGCCATGCATTAGACCAATTTTCAAGTTTGTCACGGTCTTCTTGTAAGTTGACGTAGTCTTCCATGCTTTTCACTTCTGTTCTAACCATTACATCATCTTCAAGCCCATTCAATTAGGATAGGAGCCCTTACCTTCAGGTAAGTCATTTACAAAGATCAGGAAGAGTAATAGAACAGAACCCTATGGTACTCTGCTGGTGACCTTGACCCATTTTGAGAAGGCTCCTCTGACTCCACTGACATACATCCTTTGTCCTCTTACACTTAGGTAATCATTTCTCCCTGACAATGTGTTGTTATAGCAGAATATTGTATGAGTAATTGCAAATCATGTTATAAGTAGAGTTCTTTTCCAGACCAAAATTTCCCCAATCTAATTTATGTATGGCCTTACCATCAGTATACTACTCTGTTATGATGTAGATTAGAATGTGATTCACCAAGTGTCGTCATTTCACTGGTAAATCAGATGATATTTAATTATTCTAATTGAGAATGCTGATGATGAGAGATTGAGGAAAGTGGGGTGGAGTGAACAGTTTGGCAGGCCTTCCAAAGTAAGTTTATATATATCAGTATGTGATATTTAAGTTTCTTTTTATCTTTAGCCATTATTTTAACGATTTTAGTGTTTTAAAGTAGGTAGATCCCATGTTTATGGTACATTAAAAACATAAAATCTAGTTCTACAAAAGGTAACCATCACTGGCTGGAATATTATAAGAATCTAACCTTATTTCCTTTGATAACATTACAGAAGGCATCATAACTGAAAGCCTTACAATATAATATGATATTTCATTATTGATTGAAAAATATTTGAAATAGGTATGAATTAGCTTCAAATCTGTTACTATTAGGGAAACTTAAGTG
Source organism: Panulirus argus (assembly GCA_038088735.1). NCBI lineage: Eukaryota > Metazoa > Arthropoda > Malacostraca > Decapoda > Palinuridae > Panulirus > Panulirus argus. Next base: position 8,658 of record JAYMFT010333712.1, read on the forward strand.
TTGTTCTATGACCTTCTTCCCCAATATTCAGTTGTTACCATAGCAAAACATCACTCTGTGAGCTGTCATTTTGCATAGACCCCTGTTCTCTAAAACTTATGTATCATTAGCATTTTTTAATAGAGCAAAATTTCCTCACACACCACTTGTACTTCAGAAAGTAGATGATGCTTGGAGACATTGGTGTGGGTGAGCCCTCCATGCTGACAGAGATGTTACTGAGGGCCTGAGTGATGCATGGGTGGTGTGAGGAGGCCCACTGGGATATGTGACAGGGTTCACAAATGCTATACTTAACATGCCATTTGGTACAATGTCATCAAAATTTTTTGTTGTATGATGTATGTCATGGTTGATGAAAAACTCCCAAATTCTGTATGTTACAGTTTGAGGGTTAAAGTAAGCTAGAATATATAATTCTGTATGAATGGTTAGTTATCTTTTAAAAAAGCCAGAATACATAATTTGACATAAATAGATTCAAGTTTTTATATATCTATTTCATAATAAAAAGCACTAAATGTCATGCTTAAAATCAAATTGGTCCAAGCCCCTTATCTTTAAGGTACTGACCAGATTCCCTATTAAGGGCAGACATTATCATCAGAAATGTTGATAGGGAAGAAGCTTTTAAGTTGGATCCCTTCCCAAGGAGTGGCACCCTAGGAGGATGTATTTGCCATCAGAACCAGTGCAATACTTCCAGTATATGTTTCTCAGGTTTGAGAATAAGGGTTAGGATTGGAATGCTAAGAACTAGATTTTTCTTTTTTCCCCAAGTTCATCTTGTGGTAGCCCCCAAGTGGAGCAAACAGCCTTAATGCCAGAGACTACTTCAGCCCTGCCATGTTCCTTGGTTGATGCTTCAGGTTCTTTTAGACCACTTCAGTTTCTTTTGCAGGACGATGACCGCAGAGTCTTGGGTTCTGGAATATACATGTATGGATTTTCTCAAACGCTGTTACAGGCAGAGGTTTGGAGAAGGCTTAGCAGATGACCTTTTACATAACATTTGCCCTTCTGCTCAGACACAAAACAAATCAGTTTGGAAATCCTGTCAGTTCTTCTGTTAAGAATGTGATACCTTAGATCTGACTGAAACTTTTTGTCTTGATTTCTTTTCTAGTCTTTTTTTCATGACAAGAATGAGGGTGCTAACACAATTACCTCTTACAAGATTGCCTCTTGGGTTTGGTATTAATCTAACTTACTTATTTGGAATAAACTTCTCTCTTCTTTCTCTTTGAGAAAACTGGTTGCTTTTCCACAGCTTCTCAAGTGGGAGATTTCAAATGTATTCAACTTGTAATGCCTTTTGGTGTGATAGTGATTTTCTTTGGCCTTCCTCCTGTGCAAAAATAACATAATCATTTATGATTGGATGTACAGAAAACTGTCAAAACCATTGTTTTTACTTATGAAGTAAAATTTAAGCATTACAAATTTAGGCGAAACACATTGCACTGTGTAACACAGTTTTTTCCTGGGTAGTAAATGTTATTTCCTAATTGCTTATATGTAAAAGTAGAGAAAAAGGCTATTATTCCCTTTGAACTTTGCTTTTGTGACCAGGACAGCAATATTTTGAAATTTACCTATTCCCAATTGGACAACAGGCAAATTTGCACATTTTCATTCACATAAAGTCTGAAAAACAACAACTTATGAATCAAAATTAACATGTATTAACACTAATGTTAAACAAAAGTGATCACAAAAGATTTTGAAGTGAGTTGTTTTCGAGATTTATGATTGTAGAGTAAATCACTTCAAGAATCAGACCCCAAATATAATCTCCTATCATGTTTTCATTATATATTCATTAGTAGCGGCGAACAAAGTACAGTATATCCTTGTGGAACCGCTTGCCTTTCTCCTCCAAATACACTGCCATGTTCTTGAATTTATCAAGATGAGCATCAAGGATATGGACTTTGAGGGACATCCTGCAGCCCATTTTGCCATAGTTCTTCACCATAGTCTCAACCAGCTCCACATAGTTTTCAGCCATGTGATTGCATAGGAAGCCCCAAACTACTGTGACAAAACTATACCAAGCTGCTTTCCCTTTCCTAGTGACCTTCTTGGGGAATTCCTTGCACTCCAGGTTCCTCATTATCTGAGGTCCAATGAAGACACCAGCTTTGCCCTTTGCCTCAGACAGCTTAGGGAAGAAGTCTTGAAGGTACATGAAGGCTGCCAACTCTATCTAGAGCTGTGACAGATTGTTTCATAAGGCCTAATTTTATATGCGTTAGTGACATCAACACCTTCCGGGGGTCCACCAGTGGCTCCCACTTAACGTTGTTCATGGCCACAGACTTAGCAAAATCCATCTGCTGGATGCTTGCAGCCTCTAGATGCCATTTCAGAAAAATGTATTTATATGTATCCACTTAGGCAGCTAGATTTAAGCTGAACTGGTAGGCTTAAGGCCCTTATATTTATACTGCTTCTGTAATCCCTCGATATAACGGACTGATGGGGCGGGGAGGGGTATCTGTTAATGCCGAAAGTCCGGTAAATCGAACATAGCCATTTTTGATACAATATACAGTTCACACGCTTTCTTTTAACTCCTCTGTCACATGATGCCGTTTTGAATTGTAAGGATTGCAAAATTATATAGGAAATAAAGTCACAATTCTTTGTGTACAACCTAACTGCATGATAGTTTGAGGCAGACTGAGACCGAAACAAAGTGAGTATATGAATATTCCATGACAATCAGGTGATGCGTTGGGGTGAGAGAAACACAGATTGGGTGGGAAACGCTATATTGATTCTAATGTTTTGAAAGAGTCTTGAACACAGAATGAGTACAGAAGAATAGGACTCCAGCTTATATTCGTGTCGTGGTCGGCCTTCACACACACACACACACACACACACACACACATTTACCTGGTTTGCCCGCCCGAATGGTTGCACCCGGCAGCTGACCTTGACGCCTCTGCCATGTTCCCCCTGGCTGCCCCTGCCGTGACTGACCTCGTCGTCTCTGTCAAGCTTGATCTCGCCACTTTTGCCACGGTGATCTGTCTTGCAGCCGCTTTAGCAAGGCACACAAAGCCCTCCCTGTGACTCATGTTTTCTTATGTCGCTATGTAAATCGCCTCAATTATTTTTCTTTCTTTCCTTGAACAGCCCTTGCTTAGTATTTTCATCTCACTCTAGTTCAGCAGGTGCCCTTTTTCCTTTGCATGCATCAGCAGTTAGGTAGAGGGGTGTACAGAATCTCTAACTCACTGGTGGTGTATGCAGAGGAAAAGGGTCACCTGCCAAACTGGAGTGGGATGGAAATACTAAGCAAGGACAGTTCGAGAAATGTAAGAAAAACGATTGAGGCAGCTTGCATAGCGATAAAAGAAAACACGAATCTCCAGGAGGGCTTTGTGTGCCTTGCAGGAGTGGCCGCAAGATAGATCACCTCGGCAGAGGTGGCGAGATCAAGCTTGACAGAGACGATGAGGTTAGTCGTGGCAGGGGCAGCCAGGGGGAACATGGCAGAGGCAGCAAGGTCAAACGCTGGGTGCAACCACTCAGGAGGTCACACCAGGTACCCAGGAGAGGTGAAGGCCGATGACTACACGTATTTAAGCCGGAGTCCTGTTCTTCTGTACTCATTCTGTAATCAAACTCTGTCGAAACGTTAAAATCAGAATAGTGTTTCCTACTCAATCTGTGTTTCTCTCTCCCCATCACATCACAAAAGTGAGTATACCCCATGCAAACAAAAACAAGTGCCATATGAAATGTGCATGATGTGGCTTTTTTTTCTTAATTGTTATTTATTAATGTGTTATTATTTGCCCAGTCCATTAAATCGGAAATCCATTATATCAGGGTCTGATAAATTGAGAGATTACTGTATTTATATTACTCAGCACTGAATCTATCTGGAATGTTCTGAAAAATAGGTAAATTTCAAAATATCACTGTCCTGATCACAAAAGCAAAGTTTCAAGGGAATAATAGCCATTATCTATACTTTCTAGACACAATCAATTAGAAAATAAAACTTTAACCCAAGAATGAAAAAAAAGTAAAAATTTGTTAACACAGTATTATTTGCCAGAGTGGCCAATCCTAAGTATAGGCAGCAGTGGTTCAGCTTTGAGCACCTCCCTTGAGGTGTGTAACTACCCACTGGGGTCACTAGTAACTGATGCCTCAAGGTAGCTTCAGTGACTCATCATTTATTAAAGTTTGTGTTTATGGCCAGCCAACAGGGCCCACAATGTGTACAGAATTTAACTTTTGGCATGAAATTAAGCTGATAGAGTGACATGAATAGCACCTTCCTACATAACAGTAGGCTGATGCTCACAATACTAAAGGGGCTAAGATCTAAAATCTTTTGTGGTTGTTTAGCTTCTGAACATCTTATGAAGATTCTCTTCCTTATAACCTAGGGCTCGTGGGCGAGAGTTATGAATTACTGTGTCCAGACACAAGAATCTACTTGACTTGATGGTAATCTCTTACAGTTTAAGGTCAGTGATATATTGGGGGCAAGCCTTAGGGCAAAATAGTTTGTAGGGGCCCTCCTAAAAATGAGAGGATCCGACGTTCCCTATATCATCTCAGGACCTGATAGGAATTTAGAAATGTGTACTGCCTGTGTGATTTAATTTTTAACATATACTGTTTCATTACATTTTTTGACGATATGCTTAGGGGTGGGGGACAAATATCTTTTGGTCCTAGAAACCCCCCAAATCCTGTATACACCACAAGATTGAGACAAAAACCCAAACACTAGATTTTTGGCAAAGACTGAAGCTGTAAGATTTAGAAATAGTCCTGATCTCATCCACTTTTGGAAATCTTTTAAAGTAAGCATTGTGTCTTATGCCGTGTTAAATCTTTTAGAGACCTCTTGGACTTTACCACATATTGAAGAGGGGACCATTTGTTTGTGCACCCTGGAACCTTGAAACCCCTCTCAGCACCAAGCATTTCTTCATGGATTAAGGAACACATTTTATTGGCTCAACTAGTGCTTTACACTTGAGCACATGAAGTGAGCAAAGTGACCTCTTCTGTAGATCTCCTTAGACATTATTGATAGAGAGAATTAGGAATAAAGGATTCTTGGCACTAGCCTTCCATCATTACCAGATGGTAGCTTAGTTTAAACATAGTTGATCTACACTGTGTGGCTCAGGAGATTCCTCCTCCAGGAGAGTAAGTTTCCAGTTTAACCCCAAATCACCATTAAAGATATATATTTTTACTTCTGGGTTTAGTTTTGTTGTAAAGGTTATCTGTAAATCCTCTTCCTTCATGTGGGCATGTTCTAATGCTCACAAAACATACTGCAGAGGAGGGGATTGTAGGTTTTGAAAATTAAAGATACTTTTTCTATTCAAGGTAATGTCCCCATAAGCATTTTTTTTCCTTGGTTTTCTTAAACTTTCCTGCCATCCCATCCTTTTTGGAAAAACCTTTTTTTCTGCATTTGCTGAGGCTGCTTTTTGGTTTAGTCCCCATCATCTTTGAACTGTAAGCTTAGAATGGCTGGAAGTGAGTGGGTTGATGATGCCATCCTGGTGGTGATTGGTGATTGGCCAAGGTTAGGCCCAGAATGAACAAACACAATGATTACGATTGAGTGGTTAGCAAAGGGAGAAGACTGCTAGTGGTCCCTCACCAGAAATACTTAGGTCTGAAAGGTCCTGACCTTGATTTTCATAGAGATTATCCTGGAGAATCTTTCATTCATGCAAGACACTGTCTTGGAAAGGTTTTTCATTTCTCACAACCTACATTTTTTGACCAACATGTCATCTACCAAATGATTTACTTAAACTTACCATTTTAAAAGACTTTCTTTTTTCATACTTAATCACCGTTTCCCACATAAGCAAGGTATCACCTGGAACAGATAAAGAAATGTTACATCTGCTTACTGAAACCACAGCTCCCTATGCTTACAGTAGTCATCTTACATTTGCTGTACGCAATCCACCCTCTGAATCCCATCTATACAATGAAGGTTTTCAGTATATGCAGCTCACATTGTCATGCATCCTGACCTATTTAAACTTGGGTTTCACATCTATACTTCAGGGATTCTGTTATAAATTACCCTTTCATTAAAGTGAGATATGAACCATGTGATCATAGAAGAACTTTATTTTGTTTTTGTTTATTTGATAATATTTTTTGATTTCCTGTTTGAATATTGAATTAAGCCTTGTAGTATAAGTAATGGATTTTGATTATACCTTATAAGAGATAGGTTAGGCCTCATTGGCAATGTTACTCTTATCACTTCCAGATCCCATACTAAGCTATCCTTCTGGCTTAAAAGATAGTATCCCATGAAAGTGAAAAAGAACATGAAAAGACTTGGGCTTTATGTATGGATACAGTATTGTATTAGAAAATTGATGTTACTGGACTCTGCCAGCTTGAGGTTACACCCTGAGTAAAAAATCATTTATGATAAGGCTGTAGCATTGGGATAACTATTTCATCAAAGAACTCACTGTAAAGGAGCATGCATATCCCTGTGATTTGAAGCCACACAATCTTAGGATGCAGTAGCCTTTTGAAAGGTCCTGGGTAACAACAGGACTTTTTTTATAAGCAATTGGTCTTGGGGTAATTTTTTTTCCATACTTGTTTTTCGTTTGCTGCTTTAGTAAGGTTGCACCAGGGACAGACAATGAAAGGCTGCATCCGCTCACATCCATTCTCTAGTTGTCATGTGTAATGCACCAAAACCACAGCTTCCTCCCCTCAACCAAGCCCCTCAGACAGAAACTAACCCCACAGGTAATTATGTTTAACATAAAAACATGGGAATAACACTGAGAATCTGTTTCTTTCCACAGACATGGTGCCCATGAAAGAGTCTTCCGTCTAGAATTTGTTAGTAACAGCACCTTCACAGACTCAGAGTACAGTAAGTGGGTAGAAGACTGTGCAGCACATGGGACGGACCTTCCAAGTATGGAGCATGTTGAGCAGAAGCAGAAAGATATCCAAGATTTACTATACTACCAGTTTAGCAGTGAAGACATCGACAAGGTAATTCTGCTATCATTATCTTGACCTCTTAATTTGTGAAATCCAGCAAGGTGGCAGGATTGGATGGTATTGCAGTTGAATTTATTAAGGATGGGGTGACTGTGTTTTTGATTTGTTGGTAAGAACATTCAATGTATGTATGGGTTATGGTGAAGTGCCTGAGGATTGGCAGAATGCATGTATAGTGCCCTTGTTCAAAGGCAAAGGGGATAAAAGTGAGTGTTCAAGCTATAGATGTATAAGTTTGTTTAGTACTCCTGGAAAATTGTATGGGAGGGTATTGATTGAGAGAGTGAAGGCATGTATAGAGCATCAGAATGGGGAAGAGCAGTGTAGTTTTAGAAGTGGTAGAGGATGCGTTGATCAGGTGTTTGCTTTGAAGAATGTATGTGAGAAATAATTTGAAAAACAGATGGATTTTTATGTAGCATTTATGGATCTTTAGAAGGTATACGATAGGGCTGACAGAGAGGCTTTGTGGAAGGTCTTAAGAATAAATGGTGAGGGAGGTAAACTGCTGGAAGTAGTGAGAAGTTTTTATGAAGGGTGTAAGGTATGTGTACGAGTAGGAAAAGAGGAGAGTGATTGGCTCCCAGTGAAATGTCGGTCTGCGACAGGGGTGTGTGATGTCCCCTTGATTGTTTAATTTATTTATGGATGGGTTTGTTAGGGAGATAAATGCAAGAGTTTTGGAGAGAGGGGTGAGTATGGAGTCTGTTGGGGATGAGAGGGCCTGAGAACTGAATCATTGTTGTTCGCCGATGATACAGCACTGGTGGCTGATTGGAGTGAGAAACTGCAGAAGTTGTTGACTGAGTTTGGAAAAGTGTGTGAAAGGAGAAAGTTGAGAATAAATGTGAATAAGATCTAGGTTATTAGGTTCAGCAGGGTTGAGGGACAAGTTAGTTGGGGGGTGAGTTTGAATGGGAAAAAATTGGAGGAAGTGAAGTGTTTTAGATATCTGGGTGTACACTTGGCAGCAAATGGAAGCATGGAAGTGGAAGTGAGTCATAGGGTGGGGGAGGGGGCGAAGGTTCTGGGAGCAGTGAAGAATGTGTGGAGAGACCATTATCTCAAAGAGCAAAAATGGGTATGTTTGAAGGAGTGAAGGAATAGTAGTTCCAACAATATTATATAGTTGCAAGGCATGAGCTATAGATAAAGTTGTACAGAGGGGGGTGGATGTGTCGGAAATGAAATGTTTGAGGAAAATATGTGGTGTGAGATGGTTTGATCGAGTAAGCGATGTAAAGGTGAGAGAGATGCGTGGTAAAAAGATGAATGTGGATGAGAGAGCAGAAGAGGGTGTGTTGAAATGGTTTGGACATATGGAACGAATGAGTGATTAAAGGTTGACGAAGAGGATATACGTTTCAGAGGTGGAGGGAACTAAGAGAAGCGGGAGACCAAATTGGAGGTGGAAGAATGGAGTGAAAGGGATTTTGAGAGGTCGGGGCCTGAACATGCAAGAGGGTGAAAGGCGTACATGGAATAGAGTTGAATGGAACGATGTGGTATACTGGGGTTGACATGGTGTCAATGGACTGAACCAGGGCATGTGAAACGTCTGGGGTAAACCATGGAAAGGTCTGTGGGGCCTGGATGTGGATAGGGAGCTGTGGTTTTCGGTGCATTACACATGACAGCTAGAGACTGAGTGTGAGCGAATGCAGCCTTTTCGTCTGTTTCCTGGCGCTACCTTGCTGTCGCAGGGGGTGGCGTTGCTATTTCTTGTGGTGTGGGGTGGCATCAAGAATGGATGGGGGCAAGCAAGTATGAATATGTACATGTGTATATGCATGTGTATGTATATGCTTGTATATATGTATATGTTGGTATGTATATGTATGTATTGTGCATATATGTGCATGTATATATGTATGTGTGTATGTGAGAGAATGGATTTTTCTCCGTCTGTTTCCTGGCGCTACCTTGCTAACGCAGGAAACAGTGATTAAGTATGATAAATATGTAAATGATTTGTATGTGTCCAATTTTGGAAAAAATGTGCATATCTTTGTTTCTTTGGGGTGGACTCATATATATTTTTGAATTTTTGAATATGTGGGTTTAGGTGTAGATAAGATGTGAATGTGTGTTTTTATGTGTGGCTATGGAAATCACTCATTAAGCAAAAGGTACTGTGCTATCTCATTTTCAAAACTTAGAAGTACTTTGTGCTTCCTGCTTCTCCTTGGGTACACTTAAAGATTTGGTGATGAAGTCACACACAGAAAAATACAATAAAGTGTAATAAATATGATTTTCTATGAGGAACTGATTCATCCACCTTACCAGATCTTATCTTCACACAGACCAGCATGGATAATGAAAATATCATATATAATGCATCATTTGGAAAGATTTATCATGTAATGATTAAGTTTTATTATGTAGTAAACAAGGTACTTGGAAGAGCAGAGATGGGACATGAATTGAGGAAGGGTTATAATCATGGAAAATAAGCAGAACTTATCAATTTATCTGGTAGCATAGATTGGTATGTGGAGTTCAGTAGCCAGGAACCAGGGTATTGTGATGAAAGGTTCTGTGAAATTAAAGTGAAGGAGTGGGAACACATGCATCATTAGCCTCAGATACAGATGGAAGGTTAAGAAGAGGGAAGAATGATTTATGCAGAGATGTAATCAGAGATATCAAAATTAGGTGAGCTGAGATGTTCATTGGTGAGAGCAGAGCTGCCAACCATTACATTTTTGTTTAGATGAATGCGGCAGTAAAATTTTCCGTAGTGAAATACGTATATTTGAAATTCTGGTTGTATGTTCATGTACATGTATTGTGTATGTAATGTATGGGAAGTTCACAGGGGTTCACTGTTCAATATATAGTGTACATTCTCATCGTTCATGCAATTACTAATGCAGTGTACAAAATAACTGTTGGACATTGGTCAATTTCTGACTATTTCACAGACCTGACAGCTCAAATTGTTGTATGGTCGGTCATACTGTCCAATTATATCTTCAGCTAGTGTAACCAAGATAGTCCTACTCCTAGGCTAGGCCCTCCTGAGGCTTCAGAAAGTTGTGCAAAATTATCATGCATAGAAGTGGATAAGAAATTACAAGTACCTTTCCATATATTGCTGTTCTTCAGTGTTGTAAGATTTGATTTACTAAGATTTTCTAGCAATGACAGATGAAGATTAACAACAAAAATTTTGCAAGAAAGATCAAATCCTCAGCTTGTAAGTTACCCTCAACCATTAATGAACAGGGATAAAATGAACTACTACCTTTATACTCAATCCTTTCCTGCAAAATTTAGTGCGGCTAATCTCTAACAAACCAGTGAAAATGTTCATATTACTATAACAAATGCCAAATCATGTCTATATAAAACATTTAGAAAGTGATATGATAAGGAAAACTAATTAGACAATGACCAATTCATAAATGGAAGAGTTTGAAGAGATCAGAATGTTGCAGCCATCTCTCATGTGGGAAAACTTTGTCCTCAAGTTTTGATGTTTTAGCTTCCCATTTTTTTTATCACATATCATACTATGCATCATCGAGCGGGTCGATGATGAGCTGGAGAAGAGTGAAGTCACTTCATCATGGCATCGATTTCTGGTACAAAATAAGCGGGAAGAAGTAAACTTTTTGGTTGGAATACACAAGGAAGTGGCCCTGCAGTGTGCGATTGAGAAAGAATGAATTTACTGCTCAGTGTCAAGTGCTTCGGATTTTAGCATTGCACACGGAGGGGCAAATGACATTCAGACTAGATTCTTTGTTGGTTTTAAAATGAACATTTGTAGACTATCTACATGTACATAAATGAATGGAGATAACAGCTTGAGCACTGAACATCATAATTTCCTGATTTTGAAAGTGCAGCCTTTATTGTGCATGTTTGTAAGTTTCGTTTTGCAAAATTCCTTTTTTTTTTATCAACATTCCTTATTCTTGCTCTCTGTGTGTGTGTGTGTTGTGTGTGTGTGTGTGTGTGTGTGTGTGTGTGTTTGTTTGTTTGTTTGTTTGTGTTTTTACAATGTTGGCAGCTCTGTGAGAGTTGATGCTGTAGAACAAGACAAAGTTCACTTGAGTGAAGTTAGAGAATCAGCTAGACTGACACATGACAGTCGTATGATACTGCAAACTGTCACATTACCTTTCCATGCAAAAGCAAAGCCAGGTCTTTAACACATGTGAATACAGAGAACATCATATTTGGGGATAAAATGAATAGGGAAGACTTTACTAACAACTAGATATTGTCAGGTGTTTGAAAGTCTTAACTTAGGTAGTAGTTGGTAGGTAGCCAACGACCAGGGAGGTATATTACCGGTACTACCCGCCTGGGTATCAGGAGGGTAAATGACATCTGCTTAGTGAGCCAGCACTTTAGTGGTTGTCAAGTTGCACTCATCTGACCTAGGTAGCTGTCTTTTCTTTCAGCCTCATTGACATGTGGAGCACTGGCATTCTGTCCTCAAATTTACAATCTCTCCTTGTCATTTGTAACACTTGACGATACTTAACTCACGCAGCTCATTCTTTGTAACTCTAGATTTTCCTGCGGTGAGCACCATGCACTAGCCCTACCTTTTGGCAAAATGGGAGGAGCAATAGACAAAAGTAGTAGGTTGGAACATTTAGGCAGGATTATAAGGTAGGACCATTAGGTAGAAGTAGCAGGTAGGAGCATTAGATAGAAGTAGTCATAAGGAACATTAGTTAGGAGCCTTTACAAACACTGCACTAGAGTTCCCCTCTGCCAGTCGCCTGTTAAGGGTGAGGCACTAAATGCTGAGAAGTGACACTGGAGTTTTTTAGTTATGGAGACTTTGTTGTTGTGGCCTCCCATTTGAGGGAGTTCCAGTTGGAACAGGCATCGGAGATACAGATAGATAGAAAGATAGATAATGTGAATTTTTAACAGTAATTGTCCAAAGTAGGGAAGTTAAAGATTTAGGGTTAAACATCTGTACAATCATGATGCTGTTGTAAATATAGGTTATTTTGGGTCCTAATGAGTAGGATATATATGTTTATATTTTTTTATATTTATTATACTTGATCGCTGTTTCCTGCGTTAGCGAGGTAGCGCCAGGAAACAGACGAAGAAAGATTCATTCACTCACATACACACATATATACGTACATGCATATATATGCCCAATACATACATATACATATATACATACATATACAAACAAATGCATTTACACATATACACATGTACATATTCATACTTGCTCGCTTCCATCCATTCCTGACGCCACCCTGCCCCACAGGAAATAGCATCACCACCCCTTGCGCCAGCGAGATAGCGCCAGGAAACAGACAAAAAGGCCACAATCACTCACACTTAGTCTCTAGCTGTCATGTGTAATGCACCAAAACCACAGCTTTCTATCCACATCCAGGTCCTACAGACCTTTCCATGGTTTACCCTAGATGTTTCACATGCCCTGGTTCAGTCCATTGACAGCACGTTGACCCCAGTATACCACATTGTTTCATTTCACTCTATTCCATGCAATAATGTAGGAAGATGATCCATTTTTGTCGTATTTTATTGAAAATTTAGCTTGAATATTAAATCATTTTTTTATGCGACTAACTATTGTAACATTTTATTTTCAGATAGTTGAGGAGAGGGCTCGATTTAACCATAATCCCACAAACTTTGCCGTGGCAAAGACTTTACTAATTAAGGAAAAAGATATTGCTGCTCAAAAAGGTGATGATCAGGTGAGTGTAACACTTTACTGTCATTGCTTCCGATAACTCCTTTGCTTTAGTTTAGTAAAACATGCATTTCCATTTGGTAAACAAGGATCCACCTCAGTAGGCAATTTGTCAAATAAGGGGAATGGGACATTGTTACAAATAAGTGTTGTTCGGTGTGTGTGTGTTGGGTGGTATATTGTATAGACTTAGCATTGTGAACCAAGATAATGGATGCTGAGAGGGTGGGCACATGTGCAGTTGGGTCAGTGGTGTCACATCTGGTAGGCAAATGCTTATCTATTGACTGTGCTGAGAGGTTGGGCACATGTGCAGTTGGGTCAGTGGTGTCACATCTGGTAGGCAAATGCTTATCTTTTGACTGTAGTATCAGCATCTCACTCTAAGGTTTCTTGTTCTAAATCTCTAGCCAACCACAGTCTAGATGGTGGGGGCTTGTCTGGGTGAAATCAGCCCCTCATTTGCCTATTTCTTGTTCTTAACCCTCTGAATAATGCCCTGAGGGTTGTTTTGATTCTCTATTCCTTCACTTGCCAGTGCCCAGCTAGGTATTGTAATTGTCTGTGTATATCTGTGTATATCTCTAATGCTCGTTCCCTCTGGGAACTCCCATCAAGGGTTGGCCACGGCAAAAGAGTTTCCATTTATCTCTGTCCTTTCCTTCAATGCCCGCCCCCTCACATACACCATTCCACATATTCTTCCTTTGTTTCTCTCCCTCCAGTATTCCTCCACCCTATTTGCCCATGTCACAGTTGGTCTTCTACTCACACCAACCCCTTTAATTGTACTATCATACACTCTCCTTGTAAACTCCCACTCTTGCATTCTTTCCACATGCCCGAACCACCTCAAAGTATTATGTTTTACCCATTCAACCACTCCACAATTCACTCACATTGCATTCCTTGCCATACCACATCTCTCATGTACCCCTTCATTTCTTTCTTCATTCCATCTGGTCACACCACATGCTCTTCTCAAATAGCTCATTTCCACAGCTTGGATTCTTGACCTCTGTGTCTCATTTCACCTCCATGTTATGGCTGCATAGGTCAGGATTGGGAGGACTATGCTGTCCCTTAATCCTCTCTTCACTTCCAAACTTACACCTCTACCCTTCATTATTCTATTAAGGGATCCAATGACTCTTCTACCCTGTACTGCTTTTTCCCTTATCTTTCCTTCCATATCACCACACTTACCCAAGACAGCTACCAGGTACTTAAATTCCCTCACTTCTTCCGGTCTTTTTCCACCCATATCCACAGCACAATTTAGTACACTTTCTTCTTTCGCTCTATATGGTTTTACAAAATCTATACTTTCACTCCACTTCACTTATTCTGCATTCAGTCACTACATCACTCTTGTCAATTAATATTCTTGCATACACTTTTCATGGTATACTTAACAGACTTATTCCCGATAATTGCTACATACATCCTTATCACCTTTTCCTTTGAATAAAGGAACAATAATAGCTTTTACCCAATCTTCAGGTACAACCTTCTGTTTCCATGCTAAATTACATATGCATCCATTCTGTCATACTTTCTCCTCTATATTTTAGCATTGCAGCCATAATACCATCCACTCCAGGTGCCTTTCCTACCTTCAGCCTCATTATTGCCCTTCTTATCTCCCTTTTTGCTCTAGGCCCTTGCACTTGTATCCTCTTCCTTCCCTGCATGTAACAACTGCTGCCTCCTCTTCCACATTCATCAGTATTTCACATTACTCTTTCCATCTTCCTTTCACTTTTTTTTTTTTTTTTTTTTTTTTTTTTTTTTTTTTTTT
>JAYMFT010333822.1:8492-23220 GCA_038088735.1 Panulirus argus
CTGGGGAAACACAGAATGCCTATCCTAAAAGTCACTTCTGACTGGAGGGATGTCAGCTCATATAGGGCAACCACACACACTGCAAATTTCCTGAGTATTTCACTGAAAAATGAACAGCTCTGTCTGCTGGAGACAGGACTTACTCTTTAGATATACTTTAATAACTAGAGAGAGTGATTATTTCCCTGATGAGAAAAATACTATAACCTGAAGGTATTTATGCTGTACACTAGCTCCAGAAAGTATTGGTGCACAGTGTGATTGACAACTACCAAAATCATACGTTTAACTTGTGACATGTTGGGAGGGTTGATATGTGTATCTTCACAACCCCCCATTTGGTGTCCAATGCAGTGAGTGTTGCCATATGGGAACAAGTTTAACAGTTAAATGATTACCACTACATAATATAAGGAGATGGATGGTACCACTGGTGATCTATGACCTGCATAATAATAAAGCAAATATGAGAATAACAGTCAGTGTGTTTGTTTCATTGTTATGGTTTGATGCTATGTTTGGCCAAATAATGAGAGGGTTCGGTCATGGTGATCATGTCATGAACTACGAGCCATGTGCCATGAACCACATGGGTATGCTGGGTGTAAAACTGAGGCAGTATGGGGCAACAGTGCTTTACATGTGCCAATCTATATGGAAACCTCACAGGGATCACGAGGAGCTATTATTGCTCTTCATTACAAAGAGTACAGTGTCTCTGATATAGCCCAGTGGGTTGGCGTCCACCAGAATACTGCGTCACGATGATTTTGGTGACATCAGGAAACTGGTGTTACAGATGACAGGCCTTGGGAGCGGCCTGGCAACTCACCAAACCAGAACAACCGGCACATCCCTATACCTATCATAGCTGGTCTCATAATGTTCACACTAGAGTATGCACTGATACTTTCTGGAGATAGTGTACATCAGAATATCCCTTACAAAGAAACATAAGTTGGAAGTTGGGGGTTCACTCTCAACATGGGCAGGTTGAAGAGAGAACCCCAAGGACAGGATCCACTGAAATGTCTCTCCTAATATCTCTGATTGGAGCAACATTAACTGAGAAAGGACATTTGCCCACTTAACTGCATATTCCCTGAAGGTGTTTTGCTTACAACTGAACTTCTCTGACCTCTGCTAGAAAGAGAAGTGACTCTTCCTTTTAACAGAAGCAAATGTCAACTTCTCTGGATTAAGAAATACTGCACCACCATCATATTATCCATAATGAAGATAATTCCCAGTTGTTTCTCTTTATCATAATTTTCTACAAGAATTTTGAGATTAGCAGTTCATTTACGTGTAGCTAACCTTATTTTCACACAGGCCAATATCTACATGTCCTTTAGAAAAGAGGATACCCCATCCTTTTTCTATGCATCTATCCAAACTCTGAGAAGAAAGAAAGGTATCTTTAAAAAAGCAGCTCTTGGAAATGAAGTTTCTGTCAATCATTGAAACTTCTCTTAAAGAGATCTTGAAACGAGGCATAACTTGTTCCACCACCTACATAAGGGAATTCGTTAACAACTAAAATTATGCATTTTGCTTTATCCATGCTAGAGCACCCAATACCATACATAACTGAGCTTCACTATGATGTCTCCTTACTGCCATTTTGAGGCAGCTCTCTACTGGCTGAATCTCAGTGACTTGAAAAATAATAAAAACAATGATAATAATAATAATAATAATAATAATAATAATAATAATGATAATAATGATAAATTCTATTTTCAAACAAATTTGCCATTTCCTATGTTAAGGAGGTAGCCTCAAGAACAATGGACTGAGCCTTAGAGGGGAAATCCTCACTTGGCGCTCTTCTTTGTTCCTTCTTTTGGAAAAGTAAAAAAAAACTGGAGGGGAGGCTTTCCAGCCCCCAATAATAATAATAATAATAATGATAATAATAATAATAATAATAATAATAATAATAATAATAAACAAAAGAGCTTATGTAATAATAAAGTGCTTCAGAATTCCCTGTTAATGGTGTATGATAATTGTTTATACACACACACAGTACTACAAACTAATTAGAATAAAATTTTTGACTCCTTAACTGAAGTGTAACTATGACCCAACCCTCTGCCCTTTGTAAGGAGCATTTCTAAAATATATATATATATATATATTTTATTTATTTATTTATCATACATATTCGCCATTTCCCGCATTAGCAAGGTAGCGTTAAGAACAGAGGACAGGGCCTTAGAGGAAAAATCCTCACTTGGCCCCCTTCTCTGTTCCTTCTTTTGGAAAAGTAAAAACAGGAGGGGAGGATTTCCAGCCCCCCACTCCCTCCCCTTTTAGTTGCCTTTTGCGACACGCAGGGAGTACGAGGGAAGTATTCTGTCACCCCTGTCCCTAGGGATATTATTATTATACTTGATTATCATTTTGTTTGTCAGCGATACAGCGCCAGGAAACAAAAGAAGAAAGTGGTTGCTGAGATGGAAAGACATTATGCACTTTACTCTCATGGCCCTTCACTCTACTATGCAGTTTACGGAAGCAAAATTATGCGTGGATCAGAGGATGAAAACGGTCAACTATCATATTTACACATGTTGGGAGGTCACAAAAAGTAGTCCTGTATGTATCGTTAGGGGAAGAATTAGTCTCCAAGCATGGGGATTTAAGTTGAAGGGATTATCAGATGCTGCGGTTGCAAGGTACTACATATTTTGATTATATGGCTGTGGTATGCAAAAATTTTTGTGCCTTAATGGTATCAAGGTTTAGATGTCTATATTTCATGGTGTTTATGTGGCTGGGGTTCCTTACATGGTGTATAATACATCTTTTTAAGATTTCAAATACTGCTAAAAATCTGGCATCCTGGAAGGGTTAATGCATCCAGGACTTTATCCCTGTCTCGCACCCTACGATTCACTTTAGCCCCCAAGGTTTCATCTGCTGCTTTGGCCATTCCCAGTTTCCTAAAGAATGCCTCTTCCTTCAGGTCCTCTCTTTCAAACTTACCCCCAAAGCATCCCATATCATCACCTTTACCTTATTTTTGTTTATGGTTATTCTAAGCTTTCTCTTTTTGAACTTTCCAAACTGTTTTACTAGCTTCAAGAATTTCTCTCAGGAATCAGGAGCCATAAATATAGATAGGTATTAGTCACCTCCACCTGTAAGTGGTAACACCACAAGTGAGAAGTTATCCTTGATTAGGTTATACCATTGTCTGTGGACAGAAAAGGGTACAGCATTACTAAGGATTTTGTAACTCCAAAGGAACCCACCTCATCATTTGTCCATGTGAACTGCAGCCTCAAAATTGCTGGGGCCCTATAAAAGGTGTCTGAGGGTTGAATTATAATTATATATGTATGTATGTAAGCGTAATGGTTGTGTTCCCCTCATCAAAAGCAAACTACTTCATACGGGTCAGAATCAGGCTTCAAAGGCTTTCGTCAGTTTTTAACAGACTGTAGAATGGAGAGAGAACCTTACTTTTCAATATTTTCCTTTCTAACCAGTTTTCAATCTTAGCTTACATATGAGCTAGTTCATTGACACCTTTCAGCTCCAGATTGAAGTTTATGCCCCTTAGATATTGTCCTTCCCCTTTATATTTAGTATGGAACATGGAAATTTGGTTATTAATAAAATGTGAATAAAACTGCCATGTACATGAACAGCAAGTGTGCTTCTATAAATTCTATGCAAAAGTCTTGTAGTATTTCACATCTAACTGAGTATGGTACATAACTTTAACATTAAATTT
Organism: Panulirus argus; assembly: GCA_038088735.1. Taxonomy (NCBI): domain Eukaryota; kingdom Metazoa; phylum Arthropoda; class Malacostraca; order Decapoda; family Palinuridae; genus Panulirus; species Panulirus argus. The sequence goes on from JAYMFT010333822.1 coordinate 12,241, forward strand.
TATAGTTCTCAAATGGTACTGAGTTATGCATAATTAATCAGCTCTTCTCTTTTTCAGTTTCCTGTTGTTGAAAACTTATTTGTATTGATAGATGAATCATAAAGTATTCACAATGTTAGTTGAACTGATATGTTGATATATCTGTTTGTGTTTTGTTTCAGAACTATTCCTTTTCTCTCTCTACTTCCTGCATAACACTGAACCATACAAACAAGAAACATAAATGCAACGATAGGAATAATCATGTCAAAGCTCATTACTTTTGTTGCTTGTTCATATTCTCATGAATTTCATTCACAGTGTGAGGAAGGTTTTGATAAAGTTTTATAAACAACAGAACTTGATAGTTGCTTTGATACAGTAAATGCAGTAAATTTTCATGGTAAAGGTCTCTTACATTTGATGTGTTGTGTCACCAGTCTGGTTATTTGATGAGGCAAAATATCAGCTATCCACGGTGATTCCCTGTCTGATGGTTCTGTCACCGCACTGTATAGCAAAGAAAATATATCATAGTCTTTACTTGTAGGCCCTAGAATCCTTAATTAGTTATACCCAGGGAAGATTTGGTTGTTGAAAGATATGCATTTTCTGAGTAGCGATTACTCTGCATTGAAAACACTGTAGAATTGACTTTTTTTTTTTTATTACAGTCTCCTTGACCTTTTTAATTAGATTCATAAATGTAGAGCATTTATGAAAATTTATTTTGCATTGAAAGATTACATATTTTGCATTTATGAAAGTTAGTAATCATAATTTAAATAATGCTTGCAAATTTGATGGGATTGTCAAATTTTATATTACCTTTCTGTAATGTATAGACTCTTGATTTTTGCCCTTGAATGGTTGATGTACTTTCCACAGTGACTATGAGTTATTATGCTTTGCAAAAGAGGGGTTACCATAATTTTCAATAAAGTAAATGTGTCAGTCATAATTTCAAGAGGATATCCAACCTTCCCCCTTCCCTGGGTGTGTCAGTTCTTTGTCTGTTATCCTGCACCACAAGTAGATTAGTTATTATAGTGACCTCAGCAGCTGGCTTTGATGTAACCTATGCATCCCATTTGAATTCTTGTCCTGAGAAGTTATAGGAAACAGAACACCAGATGAAGTGCTTTATAAGGGATCAAAGTAGCTGGTGGAGCCACAACATAGCTGTGGTGTCACTAACTCTACTTTTATGTTGCAGTTGGTCTTGGAGTAAACACAATGCACTTAGTGTTTGTACCTAACCTGTTGAAGAACATAAGAAGGATTTTGCTTGAAACTTTTCAGGGTGTTTTGCTGTATATGATGAAACAGCATAGTTAGGTAAAATTCAGTTTTAGCCCCAGGTTATTTAAATTTACCAACTGATTAGATACTTTTTTTATGAGTGAATGACCTGAAATGTACCAGCTCCAGGTAAGCTACATACTATGTGTAGTAAGAAACTTTGATATGATTTTTTTTAGAGTATCTTTAATACCTCAAAAAATTATAGGAAAAATTTGTTTAGTTCTTGACTGATTTTCGTTCCTAACTTATCTTCTTCAACTGGTAAGGTATGGACTGTTTTGCACAGTTAAGTGTACAGTGCACCAGTTGATTAAAGTAGGAATTTGTTGCACACTGTATCTCATAGATGTCACTTGCTTGAGGAAGATGTTCTCTGAACTAGTGGTTTATATGATTATTGCAGTTGAACTGGGTGTAGGGCATTAGGTGGTTTATTCTGCATTTATTCATTCAGAGCAGATAAGTTTTTCCACTAGTTCAAGAGTTTTTTGTTTCCCTATGTTGAGCTCTTTCAGTAAGGTCAGCTGGAAGAATGCAATTAATTTTATTTAATGTGATTATCATTGCACTTTAGTTTTCCAGAATTACCATATATTAGAAATTAATAATTTTATATTGGAACCATATACCAGGAAAATAAAGATGACGAAAACCAAAAGCTGATCCTGTTGCATTTGGAGTGTTGTAATGATTTTGGGAAAGGAGTTAATTCGTTAAATCAAGAAATAATGTGTACATGCCCTTGGCAGCTTTAATAGCAGTTCGATGAATTACTAAAGAATAATTTACTTAGAGAGATATTCATGCAATGAAGGAAAACTTCATTGTTAATTAGTGTTTTGATAAGCAACTTTTGGAAAGTTGTGTAACTTCTGGAGCTGAAATCACAAGCACCTTTTATAGGTAGGTTGAAGTAGAGGACCTTTTTGCAGGCAGCAAATGGAATATGAAAATGCTGACATTGATAAATGTAATCTACTTATTTTAGAGAGTGGAGGCAGATTTAATATGAATTGGATTTGAACTTATTACATAACCTTACCTAACATTCCAGGTAAAGCTTACAAAAGCATATCATCAGATTATGAATTGATGTAGATATTAGAAATTCATGCCATATTGATAAGTAATTGGCTGAATAAGTTTTAAAGGATTTGGTGAGTAATTACAGTGAGACTTTTAAAGACTGTTTGTCATCTAAAAACATTTTGGTGTATGCTATGCAGTCTTATAGATGGTTCATGTTAAACTTTTCATAGTACAGGACACATGTTTATGCTTTTGAACTAAGCTATTTCTGGGTACTCAAATCTCACTGTTATGTTTGTTCAGGTAGATTATGCTATGATCTTAAGTAACATGTGAATAATTAGGCTTGCCATTATATATTCTTCTGGATCATGATACAAATGTTTATTACTAGTATTCTGAACTGAAGTTTAGATTTTCCCTGTAGAGGTTGTTTTTATTTATATTTACAGTTTGAGAAGTAGCTCTTTTAAGTTGTAAAATCTTCAAAAACTATATATCCTTTGATTTTATCATATCAGGATCATGTGAAACAGTTTACAATGATGCTCTTCTGTATTTTTAATGATTGAGGAAGTGGACTATAAGTATTTTACAGTATAAAGCTTGATCATGTCTTCCTTTTACTAATCACATTTTTATTAGAATATTTCTCTTAGCCTACGATTTCTTACTGAATTATTATTATGAAATTAATTAGTATTTACTTTTACAGTAAGTAATAAGATGACTTGATGTAATGAAACTTTATTTAAATAACGGAAAACTTGTGATACAACTAATGATTACCATAGATATTTGAGTTATTCATATTCAAAAGATTGTGGGTTATACAAAGCTTTTATCAATATGGGGTTAGTTCACTCTCATTAGGAAAAATATATTGTAGAATATTAGGACAAGTTAAGGTTGCAAAGTGGATATTGTTCACCCACCTTGATTAGAGTTTGAACTTGAGTCTTCCATCATTTCAAGCAGAATACCAAGCCCTCTTATATGGGCACCTTGTTAGAGTTGGGCATTTTTTCTGCTTGAAATGATTTTAGAAGATAAAAGGGTTTGCTTTAAGATAGTAGGTATTGTCCTGGGATAGGCATTCCCTTTTGCTTTTCCATGGAATGTGTTTGTAACTATTTTCATAGCACATTTAGCCAGATTCTGCTAGAAAACATAACTTTATCCTGAAAATATTTATGATGTTATAGGAATTGGTTTTAGCATTGGTCAAGGACATTGGAGGGCATTTAATGATTATATTGAAATGATAAAATGAATGATGAATAAGGGGGAATTTAGTATGGTATAGGTGAACTGGAAAGATGTAAGCCATATGAATGTTTGCTAAAAAAAAAAAAAAAAGAGGGGAAGCTGCCACAGTTATCCATTGTTTATATATAACTCAGCAAGCAATTAGAATAAGGTTGTGGAATCCTTTGATATTATATGACATTTATGGGGTGGGAAATTGTCAGAAGAAATAACAGGCTTTCTAAAGACAGGAGAGTTGATGGTGGAGGATAGAGTGATTTACCTACTGTCAAAGGTGAATTCTGGCATATCTGTGGTTTACAAAAGCAGATTTTCATATTTTCATGGATTGTAGCATGGATGGAGCCATTGTTTGACAGTGTGCTTGAAGAATTGAAAACTGATAGAGATGATGAATACTCCTGATATTTTTCAAAATTTGGTACAGATTTACTGTCATTTGACAAGGGTATGGAATAGTGTCAAGAAAAAATTGAATTGTAGATGGAAAAAGGATGGCTGTAAGTGAGAAAAGGAATGAACTCAAGAAATCTGGCATAATGGACAAAGATGACACAATAGAGATCTGATTATTTAAATGGCAATTATAGAAGGAATGGAAAAAATGAAGGAAGAGATAAGATTTTAGAAAAGGAATAAGAATTTGCTGTTGTTCTGAGAAAATTACTGAAGGATAAGAATATAAATTTGTTGGCATTGAGTGTTTTCTGGAGGCACCAATGTGGCTTTTTACAATGTAAACCTATCTGCCTGCAGAACTTGATCCTGGGAGAGAATATTGGCTTTTATTATGGACATTGTTAGAGGGTTTTTTAAAAGGGAATATGGTCTTAGTGTAGTCAATTTAGGAAACATTTATCAAGTTTGAGGAGATATGAAGTTGATAGGGAGTTATTTAACAAGTTAAAGGGTGGTGTGCCATGCTATAATTATTTTCACAGAACATAAAGTGTTGAGAAAAGGATGTAGATGTGGTTGAAAAAAATCAATTAGAGACACCAGGTGTTTTGGAGATTTAACAGGAACCACTTTTTTCATAATGAGGAATGACGTAATAGATATAGTTAGACTATTTATGCATAAGAATGATTTGCCTTTTTTGTGTCAGGTGCATGTCATACTTTAACTTATGTCAATATGGGGATGAATTAGCTTAAAATTCTTGAGTTGGTGGCAGTAATCTTTGATGAAATATTTATGTAAATAACCCAGTTCTAATGCATTCACAGTCATTTTGTTCCCAAGATAACTGAAAGGATATGATTATAATCAGGCTGAAAAATAGATTATTTATGTACTTGAGCTCCATTGTGAAGGAGATCTGCAGTTTACTGTCTTATTCATCCCTATTTTTTTTATGTCAAGCTGCTTCTTCCACCATAGTGAGGTAACATTAGGAACAAACAAACAACAACCTCATTTGCACACCCATTCTCGACCTTCATGTTTGATTTACTAAAACAAGCACTTAACATCCATTGCCAGGCTGCACAGATTATTCTATGATTTGCCTAGACAGCTTCATACTCCCAGGTTTAGCATGTTAGTAGCATGTTGGTATCCATCATGCCACACATCTATCCAACTCATTCCACCACATGCATCCCTGTCACCTTCCTCAATGATCAGGCTTGGATATCTCAAAACCTCCTTCACTCCATCCTTCCACCTTCTTGGTCCCCATTCCCTTTCTCTTTCTTCCTCTGATGCATAGATCCTCATAGTCAGTCCTTTTCCTCTTGTTCTTTCCAGATGTCTGAACCATTTCAACAAATCTTGGGCAGCTCTTAGTCCAAGAACTCGTACTACCAGAGCTTTCTCTTACAGTGTCATTCCTTGTATAATAACCGTGCCTCACACCACATGTCCTCAGGCATACCATTTCAGCCCCTCCACCCTCTTTCTTACATTTGAATTCAGGGCTGAGAGCTCACATCCACACAAGGCTGTCAGGACCACTACATCATCATACATTCCGTTCTTTGCCACAACAGACACTGACTTTCCTAGTAGATACTTACATCATCTTCCACACTCCGTTTAGTGTCCCTACATTTTAGCTCCCTCTTGCACCCAGTGACTCATTTTATTACTCATGGTTCAGTCTGCTTCCACATTGACTCCTAGATACCTATATCCCTCTTCTTCCTCCAGCTTTTCCCTTTTCAACCCAACACTCAAACCATCCTATTTTATTTCATTACCTGACTTAGTTCACATTTAGATTCAACTTTTTACTTTCATACTTTCTCCCACACACTGTCACCGCACTCTGGAGCTTCTCTCTCGAGTGTCCTACCAGAGCTGTCGTCTGCAAACAGAAAATGATTTACTTCCCATGTTCCCCTACCTCCAGTTTACCGTAGAACCTTGCTCTAAGACTATTGCATTTATCTCCTTTACTACCCTGTCCATGAACTGAGTAAACAACAACAGGGTTATCTCACATCTTTTTTGCATACCCACTTTTACTGGGGATGACCCCCCTTTTTTTTTTTGGTTCATGCTTCCACACTTGCCTTACTCTCTGAAATTTTCTCACTACATTTATAACTTTCCATGTACCCCATATATTCATAGCACCTTCCACATGGCCTCTCTCTCACCCCTACTTTAAGCTTTCTTCAGATCCATAAATGCCAGTTACAGTTCACTCTCTTTCTTCAAGTACTTCTCATGTAAATCCTTCAGAACAGACACTTGGCCTCCACACCATCTACCTGTCCTCAATTTAAATTTTGCCTCCCAAATTAGATGTTTTGTCCATGTCACCACCCTCTCAGTCACCACTCTTTCACACACCTCAACAGTTATACTCAATACACTTATACATTTGCATCTGGAGAATTTTGGTATGGCCCTCTCTTCTTGTATAAGGGCACTATACATGTATTCTACCAGTCCTTGAGCATCTCACCTTTGGTCACACAATTGTCAAATAGCTTGACTAACCAATCATTAACACTCTCATCCCCATTCTTGATTAACAGCTGCAATCTCATACATTCATACTGCTTTTCCGCAATTCATATTTTGCAAGGCTTTCACTATTTCCTCTTTTTTCACTATACCATTTTTCGTGACTCACCCTGCATGTTACGTTGTGCCAAACACACTACATCTGCCACCCGATTATTTAACGCATTCAGTAGTTCGTAAAGGTACTCATTGATTCACTTTTTCACCTTTTCTCTGTATCACTTTTATTTTTTCTCATGTTCACACTGTTTGCTCTCTTCTAAAGCATTATTTTATCCTCTCAGAAGCTCATCAGTGTTCTCTCACCCCATCTTTCATTTTCCCCCCCCCCTTTTTTTTTTTTTTAATCTGTTTGCAGTAAAACTCATGATTATGATTTATTATGATTAGATACCATAGAAGCTTGTGAATTATTAGGGATTCTTTTACTCCAAGCTGGATTGGAAATTTAAATATAGGATTTTTCATCAGAATTAATGTAGAACGTTGATCTTGATTGGTTGTATCACAGTTTTGTAATTATCTTCCTTTATTATGCTTAATTAATCATTTAGATTAATTACTTAGTAGTTGCTAATTTATGATAAAGGGCTAGTACTGAATTGGAGTGGTTATAGTAAGTTAACTTGTATTTTTTATCATTTAAGGATCTTAGATAAAGAGTAGAAGTATCATCATTGAGGAAAGTTTCTAGAAATCCTAACTAATTGCTTAACATATCTTAGATAGAAACATTAGCATTACTATCACAAATTTATCACTTGCAAGGTCATTTTAGACAAAAAACTCATTAATCATTTGAATTTATAGAAGCCTATTTCAGTGAAATCTTTTTAGTTTCATATCAAAATTTCTTTTTCGATATTGTTCAGGGAATACAGAAATATTTTAGAATTCTCTAAGTATATTGTTTCTCAGGATGATAACTATATAAAGAAATAGTTGACCATGCATTTCTTAACGTCTTCATTAATTTCTTTTTATGTTTTTGACACAATGTATTGCCAGAAAGGTGAAGGCTTGATTACCGATATTAAGATGGGTATTTCAGATATATTCAGATACTCAGTTAGGTCTCTTTAGGTTACCAAAATGTGTCATGAGATATTTTCTTCAGATGAGCCCGAAACAAAGGCAGCAAGTATAGAAAATGCAGTTGTTGTACGTCGCCGTGCTCTGTACCAGTTTGATGCTCGTAGTCATGATGAAATCAGTTTCATGCCGGGAGATATTATTGTTGTAAGTTCATGAGCTTACTGTATATGTTATTTGTAGTGATATTAATCACTCATCAGATGCATATGTTTGCTAAAATGACCTTCAACACTCAGGTAACAATGCATGATGGAGTGGAACCTGGTTGGCTTGGGGGAGAACTCCAGGGCCAAACTGGATGGTTTCCTGAAGCATACACTGAGCCCTTTGAGGAGACAGGGGAACCAGAAACAGCAACAGAGTCTCTTGTCCGCACACAGTTGGAGTGAGTAATGTATATTACTGTAAACATTGCAGTAAAGTATATTGATTGACTTTTTCACTTTTGATACTGTTGTAGTATTTCTTTATGAATTAAGATTATGGGTTGCAGAATACTTGTTAGATAGAAAGGGAAGGAAGGGCTTCTTTAGTTGGAGATGCTATTTAGGTAAAAACTTTCAGACATCTTTTTTGGCTATCAAAAAGAACAACTTTCCTTCTCAGTCTCCCTTCCAATGATTGCTTGTTCAGTGCCTGTGGGTACATTCACAGTTTTTCTAAATTTGTGATTTGTAACACAGTGCACATTCATTAACATTGTGAAATCATAGCTAGAATTTATTTTTATTTTTCAGTCCACAGAAAGTGGGAAGTGTTCCCCTTCTGTAAGATTCTTACACATTTAACATATTCAAATGGGTCAGGGGGAATGGGAAAAATGAATACTTTGCATGTATTTCCTGCATTTTGTAGAAGGCAACTAAGAGTTTGAGAGAGGGGAACAGGTTGGAAACCTTCCCCTTCATACATTTCATTTTCTAAAAGATGGAATAAAAGATGGAACAGTAGGGGCTAAGAGAGGAATGCTCATCCTCCATGAAGGCTCAGGCTGGGTTGTCTCAGTGTGTTTGGATGTAACCAAGATAAGAAGAATAGAGGGATGGGTAGTTTGTATGTTCTAACTCTAAGTGAAATAAACCTCATGGTTAAAGGGGGAAGAAAGTTTTGGGAATGTCTTAGGGGTTAGTGTGAGGGTGAGAAGTAGGAAGGAAGGGGTAGCACTCCACTTGAGGGAGGAGTTGTGGGAATGTGTGAAAGAGTATAAGGAAGTGAGTTATTGACTGATGTGGGTAAAAATGAGAGTGGATTACAAGAGGTGGGTGATTATTAGCGCTTATTACTGGGTTACGAGGAAAATGACAAAGAGATGCGGGTGTTTTGGGATCAGTTGAGCGAGGGTGTCACTAGTTTTGATGTGAGAGATTGAGTTTTAGTGATGGGTGAGTTGAATGTGAAAGTGAAGTGGCAGTTGCGGGTATAATTGGGAGCATGGGGGTACTTGGTGATGTGAATGGAAATGGTGAACAGCTTTTGGAGTTGTGTCCTGAAAGAGGATTGATGAACTGGTAATATCTAGTTTAAAGGAAGGGACATGCTTATGTGGGTAAGTAGGGAAGATGGTGAACTGGCTTTATTGAATTACATACTAACTAATAGGCATGCAAAAGAGAGACTCTTGGATGGGAGAGTGTGGAGAGGGGTAGCTGGTGTGATGTCTGGTCATTACCTGGCTGAGGCAAGGGTGAAGATTTGGAGACTTTAGGAGAAGAGGAAATATGAGTGAGAAGGAAGTGATGAAAGGAAGTAAGCATAGAAGAGAAGCTTTTCTAAAGAGATGCTGGGAGAGATTGATTGTAGAATGGCAAAAGATGAGAGTAAATAAATCTAGGGGATTGCGTGAGGAATTGGAGACACTTAGGGAAGCAATGCTGGCCTCTGCAAGAGAAGTATGTGGTATATGGAAGGTAGAAGCTGTGCAGATGAGAAAGGGTAGTGCATGGTGGAATGATGAAGTAAAGTTCGTAGTGAAAGAGAAGAAAGATATATATGAACAGCATTTACAGGGAAGGAAGAGAGATATATATGAACAGCATTTACAGGGAAGGAGTTCATGTGTATGGGTACCTGCTATGAGTGATTGGGAGATGTACAAGAGAAAATGGCAGGACAAGAAGAAGGTGCAGGGGCTAAAAAAGAACTCAAATGAGAGTTTAAGGTGAGCGAGTATCAGCAAACTTTGGGGAGGATATAAAAATGTTTTGGAAAGAGGTTGATAATGTGAGAAAAAAGAAAACAAAGGGGAACATCACTGAAAGGGGCAAATAAGGAAGTGGTAACAGGCAGGATGAGGTGAAAAGGAGATGGAGTGAGTACTTTGAGGGATTATTGAATGTGTTTTGATTGGGGATGTTTGCGAAGTGGGAGAGTCATGGAATTTGGTTTGGTGAAAAGAGGAGAGGTGGTGAAAGCCTTGCATAGGATGAAATGTGTCAAGGTGGCTGAGTGAATGGTATTATTGATGAGTTTCACGAGAAATGGGGTGACTATGTTTTTGATTAGTTCGTTAGGATTTTCATTGTATGTGTGGATCACAGTTAGGTACCTGAGTATTTGCAGAATGCATATATAGTGCCATTGTTTAAAGGCAAGGGGAGACATAGGAGAGTGTTCTAATTGCAGAAGTATAAGTTTGTTTAGTGTGCCCAGTCAGTTGTACAGAAGAGTGGTGATTGGGAAAATGGTAGCTGGCACAGAGCATCAGATTGGGGAGGAACAGTGTGATTTCAGGAGAGATAGAGAGCTTTTGAATCAGGTGTTTGCTTTGAAGAATGTGTGTTAGAAATACTTAAAGAAACAGAAGGATTTGTATGTGGCATTTAGATCTGGAGAAAGCATCAGCGCAGCACTATCATTACTACATGTATGTGAGGTGTTGGCCTTAGACAGATATTGAAAGAATAGGGTGAGCAAGTTGGAAATGATATGTTTAAGGGCAATATGTTGTGAGAAGGGAGTTGATCAAATACAAAATGATAAGGAAAGAGGGAGGTGTGGAAGTAAGAGAAGTAAGTATGAGAGAGCTGAAGAGGGTGTGATGAAATGGTTTGGACTTATTAAGAGGATGAGTGAGGAAAGAAGGACTAAGAGGGTATACATGTGAAAAGAAGGAACAGAGGAGGAGTGGAAGGATAGAGTGAAAGATACCTTGAAGGTTTGGGGCCTAAAATGCGGGACGGTGCGAGGCATGCCCATAATCGCTGCAAGCGAGTTATTCATGAGGCGAAGCATTCCTTTATTCAAAGGAAGTGCAATAACCTGTCCTCATCATCCACGGATAGGTCTTTCTGGTCTTTAGCTAAGGGCATCTCTAACAACTTCTGT
>JAYMFT010333933.1:0-39131 GCA_038088735.1 Panulirus argus
CACACACACACACACACACACACACACACACACACACACACACACACACACGCACACACACACACACACACACGCACACACACACACACACACCAATGATACCCTCGTCATAAAAGGTCTCAAGTGGTCAAACGCTTGAGCACTACGGTACGAGACCCCGAGCAAGAAAATACGACCCTTGGGTATAATGAGGTCAAGGCCCAGGTCATCATACCCACGGGTCGTGCCGTCGGGCTCGAGGGTCGTAGTCGTAATACAAAAGGGTCACAGAAGACTACGGCACTATAAGCTAGCTAGCATTGACTGAAATGTAAAGTTCAGACAAGTCCTTTAAATGGGCTGTTTCATATCAACCATGGCTAATCATATGTGTGTGTGTGTGTGTGTGTGTGTGTGTTTGTGTGCGTGTGTGTGTGTGTGTGGTACACAAGGGGAGTGGAGAGGTAATACCACATCTTGTGGCAGCAGGTGGACGAGGCGTCGCTGGTGGAGGGGCTGCGGCGGGCGGTCGACCTCGTCAACTACATGACGCTCATAGCCGACCTCGAGGGCAGCGCCAACACCCACCACCACCTGGGAGGAGCGTCATCATAGGAGAGCTAATGTGACGAAAAGGAGCGCAACGGATATGAGAAGACCAGTGTGCAGTGCGCGCCCACCTCCTACGCCTCCCAGAGATCAGGACACTGAACGCGACGTAGGGCTGGATTATGTACCATCCTCCTGACGGAGGCTCCTCCGTTGTGCACCTCGAAGACAGAACCAACACTCACCTAACCAAGGCTCCAGCTTCCTCCACAGTGCCTAGACCAATGGTTCCCAACCGTTTCCCGCTGTGTTCCACTAAATCTGTCTTTCCAGCACTTTGTATACCGCCATACATCTAAAAATCTAAGTTTGATATTGTACAAGACTCTGGATATGAATAAAGCTTTTGTTTATGTCTGTACTTCACGTGAAAAAAATCCAATCAAACGTACTCTCCAATATTACTTAAAAGAATACTTATATTACGTTTTTACTCAAAAGTGAAAATTTTAAGTCGAACAATCACATGCCACAGGCGCGTATCCACTACCCTTAAAAACATGGCCACAGCCATCATTAGTATCAAGTCTACCTCTCACATGAAAAGCGGCATCTTATTTTTCCTATCTCTCTTTCATCTTTCTCTCCAGCAATCTGTCCCTTCACGTCAGGCATCTACTAAACTAAGCAGACTGACCTGAAACTTGGCACGGACACTGATCTCATGCGTCAAATTTCTTCTTCCATTCCTCTAGACTGAGACCCGTGAAAAGGGTCTTAAAATGTAAGGAGTCAACAATTACAATGAAGATATAAACTCCAATTTCTCTACACATTTTGTCAAAGTTTCACACGGGTATACGAAGCGGAGTTCATCTCTTAAATCTAAACGACTTCATACAGGTCAAAATTCAGAAATATTCATAATGTTTTGGGTCCTGGCATGTTCGTTCGTTTAGCTTTCAACCGATCCACTTGAGACGTGGCAAAAGAAAAAAAAAAAAAAGCTATTGCTCAACACAGCTCTTCTAACACATCTGGGAATCCTAACATACACGATTTTTTAAAAGGGGTCAAATTTCAGACAAAATGGGACTTAAAACCCTCCTTTCCTTTATACAACAATTATACATCAAGAACGTATAAGAGATTTACGATTATAATATAACTGAGACGTCACTAGCAAATCATGTATATTGATTCAGTAAGCATTCAAATCCGACCTTTTCTTCTAAGTGTACAAGGGTGAAAGGTCACAAGTGAGGATGCCTTGCTCTATAACAATATAGCTTTGGCTCGCTATATTGTATTCCAAATAATAACAGTAAAGGTATGGCTTGCTATACCTCTTATATTCCAACTGATAACACTAAAGGTATGGCTTGCTATACCTTTATAGTACTCCTGGGATGTAAAGACATGCGAATGTACCACTGTCACAAGGTCCAACCCCCACAGCAGTGCTCAAGGATCGTACCGTCGTGCTCAAGGATCGTACCGTCGTGCTCATGGATCGTACCGTCATGCACAAGGATCGTACCGTCGAGGTTAAGGATCGTACCATCGTACTCAAGGATCATACCGTTGTGCACCAGGCTCGTACCGTCGTGCTCAAGGCTCTTCCCGTCGCGCTAAAGTATCTTCCCGTCGTGCTCAAGGCTCTTCCCGTCGTGCTCAAGGATCTTCCCGTCGCGCTCAAGGATCTTCCCGTCGTGCTCAAGGATCGTACCTTCGTGCTCACAAAATATTTCCCGCCTGGCAACCAGTGGCTGGTGGGATCAAATCACCCGGGAACTATGTGGCAACATTTGTACTCAATTCGCCAATGCTGGCCTTTGTTAATACCAATTAACTACTCTTGTTTTTCACTTTCACATGCATACGACCGATAGAAAATGAATAGAAACCAACAAATTTATGTCCCTTTTTTCTTTAACAAATACATTTACCTTCCAGGATAAGAAAACATATGACCTAATCTTTCGCCAAAGAGACTTGAGTCATTCATGGTTTCCAAATAGTGGCAGTGACGTGTTTGGGTGAGGCGATCAAATTCATCTTCCCTGAGAGGCTCCTGAAATTACATGCTTTACGGACAAGTGTACACAACTTGGAGTATAAAGACAGCCTCAAGAGCAATACACCCTAAGCATGAGTGGAGGGCCTTCGCCAGCTGTGAACCAACCCCAGTGGAAAGTTGAAGGCTGACCAGCAGAATGACTTAAGCTTATCCTGGGGAGTGAAAAGGTAAACATAGGAGTGGGAGCAAATAAATATTAGACACACAGTAAAGGTGGACAAGGAAACACGTCAAACACAATAAAAATAATCACACAGAAAAGAGAGAGATTCTGTGTTATCAAGATTTCACTAATGTTATAATTAAGGAAGGAATTCCTCAAACTATAACTATGTCTGAAGGTGGAACAATGACTGACAGTACCGAAACTCTGTCAGTGAAGAACGTACTGCCAAACTGGCCAATGTAAAAATACGTCACCAATGGCAACAACGAGTATTAATCTTCCTCACGGGAGAAAATAATGGCAAACGCTGCGAGCGAACAACTAAGCCAAAAACAGTTGTTGGCTGGCAAGGCAACAGAAGCGGCCTTCATGAGGCTGTCAGAGAGGATACTGTAGGTTGCGTCAGGATGGTACGCTCTCAAGTGTTATGTACCACTACCCCGCGAGCCACTGCTTTCTGAAGCTTATTGTTTCTCAACTCTCAAAATATAACTGAATCATTCATGTGGCTCTTGACCTCCGAAGCAAAAGGGTGGGTATGTTCCTGGAGCACGACGTTACGACGTGGGTCAGGTCAAAAGGTCAGGTCAAGCAAGGGTCGCAGTGCTAGACATTCCATCCCATTCGTCAATTGGTATAAATCGTCTTGGGTGATTATTTGCTCTCCCTTCGCTAATCTAAATCAGGACTTACCAACTTTTCCTTCACAGGTTTTAGTTGTTTCAGTCACTAAGAAACAGACCATTTTATTTGGCGAGAGACGAAATAAAAATGTTCAATAACCATTAAAGTAATTGAGTAAGTCTAGAACAAATTAACTGTTCACATCGCTTGCTCATTTTTTCCTTCCAATAATGCACCTTAATGGGAGTTAATGTGTTTATCGTGTCATAATTTACTCAAAAGTATCCTGTAAATGTTTTCTTTTTACGCAAAATGAGAGTAGAATAAATCCGATACCAGAGTCCTGTTTGCCCTACGATTGCGTTCACTCAGATGAGGTGTGTCCCTTCCCTCTTCTTTGTTTCAGGCGCGAAAACGTAGCCTTGTGTCTATGGCCGTTTCGTAATGTGCTTGAGATATTGCGTCTCATCGCTTCATATGACTGCTGTTGGGAGACTTTAGTACAACACGAGCGTACATATTTTCCAACGAACTGTCCTGCATGTGAGAGAAGTGTGTCAAGTCACAAAATCGCTTCGATTACGGTCAAGAGAAACTGTGAGCCACAACAAGCAACAATGTCCAGATGTCGCTTGACTGTGATTACTCTTCATAAGACTTTCATCGGCGAGTGAATGCTCATCATAAGACTTTCCCCGTCGAATGACTGCTCTGCATAAGACTTCCACTGGCCAGTGAATGCTCATCATAAGACTTTCACTGGCCAGTGAAAGCTCATCATAAGACTTTCACTGTCTAGCGAATGGTCACCATAAGACTCACCGTCGAATGAATGCTCTGTATAAGATTATCACTGACGAGTGAATTCTTTTTCACAAGACTTTAGCGAGTTACTACTTGCTTTTGCAGCCCCTTACTTAGTTAGCTATGAAAGACAAGAGGCATTCGTTCATGTTTGGCCAACTTAAATCGAATAAACAGCTACCTTCCCCGAGCAACGCGCTTGTCCATCATGCAAAAGACTCGACAGCCGCACCCTTGTCCACTGCCTTCTAAGATGTCCCCACACACAACGCTTCCGTGACGCCTGCTGGACCACCGCTCCACGACCCCCTGACGGAGACACGATGACTCTCCCCTTACTGGCCAGACATTATATAAATACTAGTGATGTTGTGTTGAAGGAATATCCTAACTTCCTCAGGCTTTAGTAAGCCCCTTTGTTATATCTATATGTACTCGCGACACTTGCCAGATGCTTCTGGTAATATTGTATACGGGTACCTAGTGACAGCACTAGGATCCCGATTCCTCTTGCAAGGAATAAAGTTTTGAAACTAACTAACATAACCACACTCGGCTATTCTAGGCTAGCTTACCCTAACCGAGGACCTACGACAGGCTTGGTTTGGTTACTTTGGGTTTGGCTGTCATATCAGTACGAAATTCCAGTTAACTAATTCTACATTTTTTCTTTATCTTCAAAGCCTTTATCACTTAGAAAAGTACACTGAAGGGCGTGATGGGAAGGATGGGACAGAGCATTTACTGGACATTGAAATAATTTTTTTTTTCATTTTCAGTATCAAATCACTGCCCAATAAAAAAATAAAAAAAAAATAGTTGTATAAACAAATAGTTACCATTATTTGTAATAAATCCTACAAATTTCGACATTAATTCACAATGTAACTGTAGATAAGAAATTAATTACATAACTTTATTGGACTCCCAATAGGAACATATTTTATACATAACGGCAAGAATATCTGAGTGTCCATTGATGGAGTTTACGAATTGATGGAGTTTACGACACCCTTTCCCGTACTATACAAACAGTGACTTACACACACACATACATAAACACATGTAACAAGCTAAGTATAAACTGCCTTTTCCATCCACCAACCCCCATCCCCTAAGAAAAAAACACGAGGTTTAGTTTCCTTACGTAGTACATATATATGGGAAATGCCTTCTCTAATTAGTGTGTGTGTGTGTGTGGAGCTGGTCCGTAACGGGTGTGGAAGTGACGCGCCGAAGCGGCTGTTTATAACCGTCACTCCCTCCCTCGCTTACAGACGTGGGCAACAGTTTCCTTGGCAGGGAAGTTACAGAACATTGGAATAAACTACCATGAGGGAGCGTCAGATACTATCAGTACATTTAAATTACGAATAGACGAATAGTTTCATGTTAATATCAGTGGCCCGAAATGTATATGTATACACGAATTTCAACGCACGTTTTCTTTGGGGAATGGCTCAAGGTCGTCTCTCCCAGAGTACTTGGCGACTGAAGACATATTGGAAAGTTTTATCCATTCACCCTCTCCCATTTAGTATCCTTATACGAATACTTCCTCTGTGCTATATGGTACACTTTTATTGGTATCTTTCTGCAAGAGGGCGTGAGCAGTGGGTGGGAAGGCGACTTCTGCTGTAAGGATTCACGACTTTGAGACAGTTTTCAGAGATGACTCCGTCTCTGACCACCATGTGTTTAGGTGTTCCTTGCCACACGCGCCCTAACCTTCCCTCATCCGTCCATCACCAAACATAACCCTCACTTCCCCTCATGCACCCTTCATCACACGCAACCTCAATTCCCCTCATATAACGGTTGCCAAACACATCCACACCTTTAGGTGTCCCTCATCAAACGCACCTCTACTTCACCTCATGAACCTCTTGTTACACGCACCCTCACTTCCCCTGATGTACCCCTTGCCACACACACCCTAACCTCCCTCATTAACCCCTCGCCACACACACCCTCACCTCCCCTCATGTGCCCCTTACCACACGCACTATCTCCACAGTATCAAGAAGCAGTTATAAACAGAAGTATTTTTACGAGTAGTGACATCTAACTTAACAAAAAGGTTTAGCTTATGTAAGGTTTTCTCGTGTTGGGCGTGCTATCCCCAGATGACGGAAGATATCAAATATAGTTATGACATCGTGTCGCGCCTTTAAGATGACGAAAGATATCAACTATGGTTATAAGTGAGGAATTAAAGTCACCCAACTTTTCTTGATAACCAAACACATAGGGCAGTTAAGACTCGAGTCATTCAACTGTGCTGAAAAGAGTATATCAGAATTTTCATAAATGAAAGGAAAATTATTTACAACTACCTCAGGCCCAGAAGCTGGGAGAGAAATATATATATATATTTTTTTTTTTTTTACGCTGGAGGCTCCAGTCACAGACAAAAGTCCATATCAAGGACGGGCCTTAATTGAAATACAGAGGGGATTATGATAGGATATAAAAAAAGAAATGACAAAGGGAGAGTATTTACGAATTTTGGAAGATGTGAAAAACCTGTCTTTTAAAATGTGCCAGGTGGCAGTTACTAAGGAGAGACATGAAAAGTTAGAGATTTCCAAAGCTTGGATGTGTAAGGGAAGAAACAATTCTCAAAACTTGTGTCCGTGGCATGATAGCTTAAACAGAGGCGGGTGACCAGAACCACAGCTTTGAGAAGCTCACTGAGGTCCTCCCGACCCTGGCCTTCCCACGGACGACTCTCAACAACAACAAGGTACGACGATCGTGGCACAAATGCGTGTTGCATAACGTAGACCCCCCTCCCTCACGTCACTGACTCAGCTAGTAGGCAGCCACCCTCCTCCACCCACACGCCCCTACTTTACGTCTCTTGTGTTGCTTAGCCCAAACCACCTCCCTCATGCCACACCTTCTGCACTCGTTCCCTCCCTTAACCTACCCACAGTACCTACCAGCAGCTGCGCTTGTTCCCCAACAACCTGTGTCCCTCCGTCCTCCACCTACCAGACGGAGTCTCCTTCCCGGCCATACACTTGGTATCCTCACCTCTCCCGTTGGAGTTTGTGTCCTTGCTCCTCCACGTTGCTGTTAGTAAACCTGCCTTCCTACCTACGGTAAATATCATACAATAATAAGCTTGCTGTACTGGACCAATGGCATGGCCGTCTATATCTCTACCTACAAATGTGACCGATATTAACAAGACCGTCACGACATCGGAGATGAGCTGTAAACATGATAGGAATTGTTGGGTATGACTAGAGGGAACAACTCGACCACCTTTCTCGTGCCACTTTACGCGGAGAAATATTCTAGTTTATATAATGGACTATGTCAGGCACAAGCCACTACGGTCAGAGATCAAATAGGCCACCATGGCCACAGCGACTAGAAAAGCCACTATGGCCACCGATTGGAAGAGCCACTATGCCCACAGCGACTGGACAGGTCACTATGACCACGGCGACTGGAAAAGCCACCATGGCCACATCAACTGGAGAAGCTACTATGGACACAGCGACTGGAAAGGCCACTATGCCCACAGCGACTGGAAAAGCCACCATGGCCACAGCGACTGGACAGGCTACTATGGCCACAACGACTGGACAAGTCACCAGTGCGTGGAGGTCTGTGCAGGTGGCCGTGCGGGGGGGGGGGGGGGGGGGGGGGGGGGGGGGGGGGGGGGGGGGGGGGGGGGGAAGGCAGTACGAAGAGGGAGGGATCAGAGGAGGGAAGAGCCACGCAGTGGGTGGAGGGTGGGGAGGAGAGGGCAGTGTAGGGGTTGGGGAGCTCTGGGAATGGGAGGGCTGTTCTAGGCGGGGAGATAAGGCCGTCCTAGGGGAGTGCGGGGGCTCGGTGCTGGGAAAGGCACCAGTGTAAGGGGTGAGGGTCGTTGGAAGTGAGGGCCGTACAGGTGGATGTAGGGGTCGGGTCAGGTAGGGTCGTGCACAGGGGTGAGGTTCGTATAATAATCAAAGATTCGAAGCTTGGTTGAATGACGGCCATAGACGCTAATGATGATGATGATAATGATAGTGACAATAATAATAATAATATAATAATAATAATAAATATAATAATAATAATAATAATAATAATAATAATAATAAGATAATAATAATAATACAGACGACAGCTAGAGATTGGATGAGAGCGGATGTGGCCTTTCGTCGTCTTCTGCCTCGCTAACTCCGGAAACGGCAATCAAGTACGGAAAGAAAATAGATATCTGTAAATGGTTTAATGAATTAACTAAAGGCAAAAGCTTGAAAATATTGAGAAAATACTAGCAATAAATGGACACAGGAGGTACTAAAGAAGAGAGGGGATGGTGAAAGAGCTGGTCTGCTGCATACCAGCACTTAAGATGGCAGTGCACAATGGTCGGGGTGGGACCTCTCAGGCATTGGTCTCCACGAATTACGGAGGGTTCGATGCGATCACCGAACTGCAACTCGGGGAAAGGAGAATATCAAGGATATGAAGGTGGCGAGCTTATGCACACGAGGTTCTTCCCGAACTGTTGAATAAGGTCGGGGTGATGTATTGTCCATGAATCTCCTTAGAAATGGCGACCATTGTCCTCTCTCTCTCCCGACCACGAGTGTTTTGCGCACCATTCATCAGTTGGCATCCCTGCTTCGTGTCAGCACCAACAAATGGACATAATTCCCTGGCCATATACAGGGCCAACTTGGCCAAAGACAGGGCCACCCTGGCCATAGACAGGGTCATCCTGGCCACCATCAGGGGGCACCCTATTCACAAACAGGCCAGTTCTAAGACAATCAGTACCTCTTTCATGCCCCTATAAGTACCTTGCCTCCCATAGTGTCAGCTGTCGCTCCTGACACCCATGTGCCTCACTCCATCCTTGTCTTGGTGTCGCACCGGCTGACGGTAATGTATTTGTGGGCATTAGTGTCAGACCCGCATAAGATCCTCGCCTTAGACGCGTCGTCTCTGAGGTACATGATGCAGAACAGTCTCCCGGGTCTCTACCCTCCACCCCCTATACACACACACACACCCACGGGTTGTACTCAATGATCGGGCTGTCGTACTTAAGGATCATAGGGTCTGCTCAAGGACTGTAACGTCATGCTGGAGGATCGTAGCGTCGTGTGCTCATGTGTTAATGATCATCCGCAAGTCTCTTCTAGTGTCAGTCATGCTAATGACACCATTAAAGTCTATTATAGTTTACCATCAAGACGTCGAAGAGAAATCAAAACCTGCGATCCACATATAAAGTGGGTGAAGTCATTTTTGTAGGTTTTCATCAGACATAATCCCATAAGGTCCTTCCTAAAATATTTCTAGAAAGAGCTATGTCATATGGTACAGACGGTGCTGTACTTTGGGGAGCTAGAATAACTGGTTGACTGACCACAAAGAGTAATGATTAACACTCCAAAGTCCCAGAATGGACAGACGTAACAAGTGGTGTGCATCAGGGATCAGTCTTGGGTCCCTATTTCCTTACTAATATATAGTGATGATACTGATCATGGGCTGTGTTCTAAGACGTTAAAATTCAGAGACCACAAGGTGTCATGTGAACAGTGGAGGCCTGTGTAACTACAACCCTGGACGAGGGATGACAAGGTGTCAAGTGAAGAATGCAGGCTTGAGTCGTGACACCACTGGAGGAGGCTTGACAAGGTGTAGGGGAAGAATGAACGTGTGTGTTAAGAACCGTAGGTCATGTAAGCTTCCTTCTCCCTGCCAAGTCTGGAGATACACAGTTCACCTCTACATAATGTCTCGCAAACTCCACTACTACAATTCTTGACTGAGTAGAAACAAGAGTAGTAATTACCACTTGAATTAAAGTTTTACTCAAATGCAATCTGGCTGATTTCCTGTGGGGAAACTTGCGTTCCAATTCTCCATTGTTCTACAAGTAAGGATAATTTTCTTCGGAAAGCCAGACTAGGGAATAACTGCTTGCGCAGCCCGCGCATCCGGTCCAACTCCGGAAAACAAGACAGCTGTCAACGTTTAGCGTATCGCTGGCATTTCCTGCCCTCCGCGTGACGACAAAAATGCAACATTTTTAGACTAAGTCCACTACGATTCACCAACAAGACGTCGGAGAGACATTAAAACCGGTGATCAATATGAAAAGCGGTTGAAGTC
Source organism: Panulirus argus (assembly GCA_038088735.1). NCBI lineage: Eukaryota > Metazoa > Arthropoda > Malacostraca > Decapoda > Palinuridae > Panulirus > Panulirus argus. Next base: position 10,338 of record JAYMFT010333933.1, read on the forward strand.
ATTCTTGTAGATTTTCAGACAGCATTTCGTAAACGGTTGAGGAAATTTTTTGTAGGTTTTCAGACAGCATTTCATAAAGTCCTTCACGAAATATATTTAGAAAAAGGTAAGTCATGCGTAAAGCCGGTGCTGTACTTTAGAGGGTTAGAAAACTGGTTGACTGACCACAAAACAGTAATGAGAAACAGTCCAAAGTTCCAGAATGGTTAAGCGTAACAAGTGGCGTGCCGCAGGGATCAGTTTTGGGGCCCCTATTAGCTTACTAATATATAGTGGGAATACTGATAATGGGCTCTGTTCTACATCATAATTCGGAGACTACACGAAAGTGGAAAGTAGAGCTACAACGGAAACCGAACGTCTACAGCTGTTTCTGACCAACTGACAGACCAGAGTTCATAAGTGGCAAAGGAATTTGAATATCGATAACAGCAAATCTCTGCACAACAGCAGTAAATATGAATAACAAAACTATAGTGTGAACTCTGTTAATGTACGGAAAGTAAATGAGGTTAAACCACATAGTTGCTATAATCTGTGATAACCTAAAAATCAGCGCTTCATTGGTAGGACATTTGATATCACTTTTTTGGGACTACTCCCAACTCTTTACAATGCACTGGTGCGTTCATACCATGAACATGTGTATGGTCTTGGCTACATACATACACACACACACAAAAAAAGAGCTACCAAGATGATTGCTAAACTGGAATACAAATTCCGTGAGACCCATCTACCTTGACCTTATCTTGTTTAGAAAAGAATATCAAGGAGATGATTTAATATAGTTTGTCAGGTAAGACTGGGTAGGCTGGGTTAGATTAGGTTGGGAGGGTTAGGTTAGCTTGTCAGGTTGGTTAGGTTAAGTAAGGTTAGGTTAGGTTAATCTGGCTGGGTTCGGTTAGGTTATCACACAACTGAATGGAATAATCTAAAATTCTAACTCATATCAATATAAATTTTTGAATATGTGAATTTCATTCTGTTTTTTTCCTATAACCTTCAACTGATGATGTTATCTATGTCTCCAAAATGTTCTAACTTTACAAATATATTCTCAAAATTATCAGTCTGCTCTTCTACTCTTTCGGTGCTCTCTGCTGTCATATTCAACTTGGAAAGAACTCATTGGCCTGTTGCTATCTGCATTCCTTTACGTCAATGCGTCGGGCTATGACCTCAACTGAAGGGGTTTCCTGGGACAGGGTCGGCATGACACCACACCAGCGTTCTTCCTTGGCCCTTCCACTACGCTACACTCCACTACTATACCACCCCCTACAATACAAGGTGTCAACATACGTGGGTTCTACCATCCTGTGAGCTGGACTGACACCTCTAGTGACCTGTCAGCAGAGCAGGTCATGGTGACTGTGGCCCGAGGTCACCATGCCCGTTAAACCGGGCTGACCCCAACTTGTGACCTTGTCACCACATTGGGTTTTGGTGACCACTAAAGCGATCCTCGCCCCACGCCAAGTCCTCAACTTTCACGACCTGACCTGGCCTGACTCAACCATCTTCACACTCCGTTTAGAATGTCAAACTTTAGAGACCTTACTAATTTCATGCACAAAAGTCGTGAGCAGGAAGTCATTTAAGTCATGAATTTAGACCAACAGTAACAGTTTAAATGCAAAGTTACAAACAAATAACATCAACAAAAACAACAGTAGTAGTAGTAGCAGTTGTAATAATAATAATAATAATAATAATAATAATAATAATAATAACAATAACAATACAGCGAAAGCAACAGGAAACTTTATACTGTACACAGAACAAACGAATAAGGTCGGTATCTGGGAAAACACAAGCCGCAGGACGTGCGTATGTGTAAAATAAATAAAATAAATAACGGTTTATTGGATTTGGGCGGCCAATAGGCAGAATATACACAGTTGAGGTATGACAGATGTGTGATAACTATTTGTGTGTTTGGGGGAGAGCGTTGCCTCGTCTCATAACTTTGTGTATATGTACAATGTCTTTACTCCTAGCACACACACACCCAGCCTAAGCTAGGTGTGTGTGTGTGTGTGTGTGTGTGTGTGTGTGTGTGTCATCAACCTTAATTGCTGGACTTTCCAGGCCAAACCTATATCATGCTTTCTTCTGAGTAAATGACAAAAGCTCTAAGTCACGTACAGAGGTCCAAACATCGAGGCCAGGCCATGACTGACTAAGAGTAGAAAAAGAAACAGAAAACGAAAAAATAGTCACGCTTTTAAAAAGTGGGAAGCTCTTTTTTTTGGAGGGGGAGGAGGGGAGGGGGGAGAGGTACCACTCATATATTTCATTTAAACTCTTAAGTACTGCAGCGAATATCAATGGGAAGGAAAAGGACAAAAAATTTATTACAAGGAAAATATCAACGGGAAAAATTGCGTACTTATGTTTATCACTTTATCTGTGCTAGCCCAATAAACTACGAGCCAAGACATTTCATGTGTCGGATCTGTTCTGCAGAATTTAGCTGACGTTACCCCCACTGCTGACCCCGGTCGATGATACCCCCTGCTTATCTTCAGTCGATGGTAACCCCACTGCTGATGTTACCCCTACTGCTGGCCCCAGTCGATGATACCCCCTGCTTATCTTCAGTCGATGGTAACCCCACTGCTGATGTTACCTTCCTGCTGACCTCAGTCGATGTTACCTCCCCCCCCCCTGCTGATTCTCAATCGATTTTACCCCCTGCCGACTCCTAGTTGATGTTAACCGTTGTCAACTTTCGCGATACGCCCTACAAACACTTTCCCATCGAGCCATACAAAGCCTCCCTCCAACACACCCTGCAAACACTCCCTCTAACACACCCTGTAAACATTCCCTCCAACACCACACACACCACGAATGTTCTAGGCCACAACTTCGTATTAAGCAGTTGTATAACTAACTACCCAACCACGCTGACTTGTTATTCATTCAGAATGTATATGTAATAAATCCATAGGTCTCTGTCAACCTCATGCACTCCTATACTGACCTGCCCTAACTACTGGCCATATGCTACATGGTACTGAAGTATCCTGACTCCTGTCCCATTTATATGATACTGACCAGACCTGACTACTGTCCCATATATATATATATATATGGTTCTCACCCGTACCCTGAGACGTATGCTACTCCCTTGCAGTTAGCAACTGTGAGCGGATGTTGATAAGACAAATGTTAACTTAAAGTCATTGACACTAAGGTACTTGAAGAGGTCTTTGTTCCAACATCCAGCCTTGCAAGGCCGCGCGCTTCGCTGACGTAACGAACTGTAACCCTACCGCCTGTATCTTTATGAACTTTATAGAGTCAGGTATCTCGAATTGCCTGTAATGATGTCTAGGCCAGGCCATAGCACGTGGGGAGGTAAATACAGAGACCGAAAACTGGAGTGGACCGAATTGCAATCAATTAGAACCGATTGATGGTGGTGGAGGGGGCTGGGCCCCACGGTGGACACTGGTGGAGGAAGGGACAGAGTCCTCCCGTCACGTCTCCTGTTCCATCCACTCCATCAACCGAGCCAGAAGACATCACATCACGCCTAGTTGAAGAAGTACAACGATACGTTATCTAGATTGAATGCAACCTGATAAGGATGAAGGTCTTGCAACAAGATTAACACAGCTGGCCTTATCAGGGCCGTGGTTGATGTGTTGGTGTGTGTCAGGGCGAGGGCGCCGGCCTGGCCAGCAACAGTCGCCAGGGAACAAGGAAGTCTTCAGCCTCCTCCACCACCCCGGCAGCCACCGACGCTCATTGTGGGGAGGCGAGGAGGAGCTCCGACACACAGACACACACACAACCTCACCACCACCATTTCTCCTACTCCTCTTCAGGGTTTCCAACATCGTCCCTGTAACTCACCAATAGGGTAGGATTCCTCACTACTCTTCTGCCCCTCATCCTTGTCGTTGAAGGGATGAGTTCCCTCCTATTACCACTCCTCATCAGGACAGCGCTTCCTTCAATATAACAATCCCGTAACTCACCAGGATGATCTTCTTCCCCCACACTATCGACTTACTCACCTTCCCCTGTCCACCAGACTTGATCAAAGACGACGAAAAACTAAAACGAATACAGGAAAGAGCAACGAAATCAATTCCATTGGTAAGAAAAAAGACTCAAAAAGAAAGACTCAAAGATCTTAAATTCTTCTCTACGAGAGAAGAAAAATGCAGACTTCCAGGAAGGCTAATGAAAGTTTTCAAAATGCTAAATAACTTCAACATAACACCTGACAATTTCTTCACATCAGATACAAATGCAACGGCATAGAATCAAAAGGAAGGAGAGGAATGTTTACAAGAGCTAAAAACCTTTCCAGCCGTAAGAGCTGCGGAACACTGGAGTACACTACCGCCAGATGCTGTCACTGCCAGCACTCTCACCACCTTTGCGCCGTGGCTAGATAACTACTTCACTGATACCAATCATCAGCAAACAAGACTGCTTAAGATGGATAAACTGACACTGATATTCTAGCACAAAACCTCAAAATTCATTTTTCACATGAACTCCAATCTGCCTCCTTTCCGGAGCAACTAGCTTCAAGAAACTGATTCGGTTATTATTCCTGCATCACACTTTCCTACAAAACTTCCATGTCGGCATACCCTCTCAATACCATCAAGTGCTCCTGACATTCTTTCCAATCGACGTTTCTGCCGGAGGGCGTGGAAGTAGGAGAGGAGGAGCCTTCCGCTTTTGGCGTCCCGTCTTCATCTCGAATACGATTAAGGAATTCAGGATACTGTTACTCTCCTCCGGCAGACGACCTCGACATGGACTCATATGGTTTCCTACTATCTGTCCTTACCAAGTAATCCTCTCCTATCCACTCCCCTCAATACTTTTGAGAAGTCTTTTCAATTCTTTTACGGTTATCCACCAACCGCTTTTTCATTTCTCCTCCCGTCTTTTGTGTCTGCTGACATCCTTTACATTCAATAATTGACTCCTGACTATCAACGCTTCATGGATCGTAGTCTTTCGGCCTTAAAGACGGGGTCTTGGCTGAGGTAATTTGGACTGATCCGTTTTCCTGCAGTGTGTTTACACTGAGTCGATGCTGAGACTCTGAGTGTGTCGGCTGAGGTGGTCCTCCTGGCCATCATGAGCGTCAACTGAGGTGGTCCTGCTGGCCATCATGAGTGTCAACTGAGGTGGTCCTCCTGGCCATCATGTGTGTAAAATGAGGTGGGGCTCCTGGCCATCATGAGTGTCAGCTGAGGTGGTCCTCCTGGCCATCATGAGTGTCAACTGAGGTGGTCCTCCTGGCCATCATGAGTGTCAGCTGAGGTGGTCCTGCTGGCCATCATGAGTGTCAACTGAGGTGGTCCTCCTGGCCATCATGTGTGTCAAATGAGGTGGGGCTCCTAGCCATCACGAGTGTCAACTGAGGTGTTCCTCCTGGCCACCATGAGTGTCAACTGTGGTGGTCCTCCGGGCCATCATGAGTGTCAACTGAGGTGGTCCTCCGGGCCATCATGAGTATCAACTGAGGTGGTCCTGCTGGCCATCATGAGTGTCAACTTAGGTGGTCCTGCTGGCCATCACGAGTGTCAGCTGAGGTGGTCCTCCTGGCCATCATGTGTGTCAAATGATGTGGGGCTCCTGGCCATCACGAGTGTCAACTGAGGTGGTCCTCCTGGCCACCATGAGTGTCAACTGTGGTGGTCCTGCTGGCCACCATGAGTGTCAGCTGAGGTGGTCCTCCTGGCCATCATGAGTGTCAGCTGAGGTGGTCCTCCTGGCCGCGTCAGCTGAGATCTGAAGGAGTGATGAACGCCCCAGTATGGCTCTGTCATTCGAGTCAGCGCAGGTCTCACCCGACCCTCGACCATTAGGTCAAAGGAAGGGTCAAAGAGGTCAAGTGTCACGTGCCAGCGGGGATAATGGTATCAGGGGAGGGGACCAGCTGGGCCGGTGCAGGTCATGGGGCGATGTGAGGCATTTGGGGTCATACTGCTCTCCCTAGTGCCAAGCTGACACACACACACACACACACCTCAGTGCCAGGCTGATATACACACCCTAGTGCCCGACTGACACACACACACACCCTAGCGCCAGGCTGATATATACACCCTAGTGCCCGACTGACACACACACACACACACACACACACACACCCTAGAGCCAGGCTGACACACACACACACACACCCTAGTGTCAAGCTGAAACAAACCCTAGAGCCGGGCTGGCACACACACCCTAGCGTCAGGAGGAAATACAAACACGCTAGTGCCAGGGTGACACACATACACACCCTGTTGCCAGGGTGGCGTGGCATTCACACATCCTTGTGCCAGGGTGACGCACACACCCTAGTGCCGGGCTGACACACACACACCCAAGTGCCAGGCTGACAAAGACATCTTAGTGGAAGGCCGGCACACACACACACACACACACACACTCAGATACACACACACACACACACATACACACACACACACTCTAGTGGCAGGCTGACTGACACACGCACTCTGGTGCCAGGCTGAAACAAACCCTAGAGCCGGGCTGACACACAAACCCTAATGCCAGGCTTACACACACACACACACACACACACACAACGCTAGAAATGGCACTGCACTATTCATGACACCTTAAACTCTAAAAACTTTATCCTCTTTTTGAGTCTATTATATGGAAAGACCATAAGCTTATGTAACGAACCATCTCGGTAATTTACGTACTAATCATTCGTCCACTGGGGTCTGACAAAGACCCTCTGTGGCCTCTGTAATCCTTTTCGCGCTACCGCTCACCGGATGAGCATGGAGGGGATGCCACGATAAGGCGGCCTTTGATTGTGGCACAAATCTAATGTATTACTGTCCTGCACGAGATAAGCTCGTAACAGACCATCAGGTCTTCTTGTTACTGTCCTGCACGAGATAACCTTGGGACAGACCATCAGGTCTTCTTGTTACTGTCCTGCACGAGATAAGCTCGTAACAGACCATCAGGTCTTCTTGTTGCTGTCCTGCACGAGATAACCTCGTGGCAGACCATCAGGTCTTCTTGTTACTGTCCTGCACGAGATAACCTCGGGACAGACCATCAGGTCTTCTTGTTACTGTCCTGCACGAGATAACCTCGTGGCAGACCGTCAGGTCTTCTTGTTACTGTCCTGCACGAGATTACCTCGTAGCAGACCATCAGGTCTTCTTGTTACTGTCCTGCACGAGATAACCTCGGGACAGACCATCAGGTCTTCGTGTTGCTGTCCTGCACGAGATCATCCCGCGACAGACCATCAGGTCTTCTGTTATCTGTCACTCTCGTGTTCATACCCCGTCTTGTTCAGTGTTCTTCCCCTTTCTATTTAAGTTACTGTTTTTTTCCAACGGCTCATCGTAATTTTGCTCCCGTTAACGGGTTAATACTGTGATACGCTTGCGTCATTTACCCGTTACCTCGACTACAACTTAACAATCGTATGACTTTCCCATCATTACGCCATCACTTGATCGTTCCCAATCGTCACTGCTTACCAGACCAGCACGTCACAGCCAGTTAGGTTCCCATGATTGGCCACTTGGACCAGAGAAGCGCCACTCCATTATCCAATCAGATGACGCGAGACGAACCCTTTGGAATAGGTGGGAGGATGAAAGGCACCAGCTCTGCTGTGGGTTAGTCTTCAAGGTGGTTTCCAGCCTCACTCATCACCCATTATCTAGACTTCTAATCCCACACACCACCTCTCCACATCCTCCACCCCTATCCACTCTCTGTCTCCACCTACTGCTAGCCATGACTCCTCCACCTATGCTATCAACTGACACGCTTGGTCTGTACAATCAGACAAATGAAGACTTTAATGAAATCAACATTAACCTCTGACTCCACTTCTGCCTCCACTCGCCCTCCCAGACAAACTAACAACTCCACCTCTTCCACACACACATGCCCTCCACAGACCTTGTCCCTCTAAGACTAACTCCACCTCCCAGTCCACCTACCTCCTCCACAACCCCCCAGCCGCCATGGAACCTCTCCACCCCATCCACCCCTCACAAACAACCTGACAAAGTGGAGGTTGTTGAGGTGGTAATCTGAGCAGGGGGGATCATGTTCCTGCCACATCACAACCACCATGGTCCCCCAGCCAGCTACATATCTCCCCCAGGTCAGGTGTGGCATCAGAGGGAGGGATGGGGGTGAAGCACATGGCCGGAGATGGCGGTATACGGAAATGTTTTGGCGAGGCTGTGGCTGTGGCGAGGCTATGGCTGTGGCGAGGCTCGGGCTGTGGCGAGGCTATGGCTGTGGCGAGGCTATGGCTGTGGCGAGGCTCGGGCTGTGGCGAGGCTATGGCTGTGGCGAGGCTCGGACTGTGGCGAGGCTATGGCTGTATCAAGGCTCGGGCTGGAGTGAAGCTGTGGCGGTGGCGAGGCTCGGGCTGAAGATCAGCGGTAGACAGAGATGGTCTGTCCAGTGAGGTTAGCGAGAGAGGTTGTGGTTTGGAGACGGGATCAGCAGTAGACAGGGATGGTCCTAAGAGACTAAGGCTAGGCTAAGGCTTGGGAAAGGCTAGGGTTTGGGTAAGGCTATGGCTAGGGTAAGGCTAAGGCTAAGGTAAGGCTAAGGTAAGGCTAGGGCAAGATTAAGGCCAGGGTTGGGACGAAGAGGAATGCTAACAAAAAAAAAAAAAAATGAGTCGAGGGTAAGGACTCAGCCAAGACAGAGGCTCCCTTCTGCGGGCCGAGGCGAGGGAAGGATTATACAGAGGGAAGGTGAGGGAGATAAGAGGGCGGAGGGCAGGGTGCACAGGGTGCGAGGGAGGAACCCACTGACGGTGGTGAGGGAAGAAGCGATGGAATGAGGCTATGGTGCGGGTGAAGAAGCAGTAGTGGGGAGGAAACCGATCGGTGGGGAGAGTGGAGTGTGGGGAGGAAGGAGTGCGAATAGGGAGTGCTGTGGGAAGGGTGTGATGTGGGAAGGGAGTGCTGTGGGAAGGGTGTGGTGTGGGAAGGAAGGAATGTGGGAAGGGAGTGCTTTGGGAAGCGTATAGTGTGTGGAGAAAGAGGTGTGGGAAGGGAGTGCTGTGGGAAGGGTAGAGTGTGGGGAGGAAGGGGTGTGGGAAGGGAGCGCTGTGGGGAGATCGAGACACAACCAAGACCTCGACAACAGCACTAATTTGGAACACCCTCGATTCCCACGAAGCCTAAAAGCCCTGCGTGAGGCTGCCCGGCCATCCTTCGATACACGCGGTCAACGAGACTTAGCTTAGCTCAGCTAATTTCCTTTCTGAACCAACAAACAACAACTGAACAAACACACAACCCCAATCTGCCGGCGGGTGTATAAATAACGCACCAAAAATATACGTATCCAGCAAAACAACCCGACACCCACCTCAGTACAGCTTACACCATGCAACTGTACACTCGGTAAGCACCTTTCTGTTGAGAGAGAGAGAGAGAGAGAGAGAGAGAGAGAGAAACAAACAAACGACAAAGGCAGGTCGTGGCAGTCCTGGAGGGAAGGACGCCTGGCGGATGGAATGGTACAGAAAGGAATGTGGAACGGAGGGGGTAGAGGGAGAGGGGAGAGTGGTGGAAGGGAAATGGATGGGACACTGAAGACCTTACACTACACACACCCCAATCAACCATCTGTTTATCCCGAGGGACTCACACTCACACACACACACACACACACTCCGACGTGCAACTCTCTTCACCCATTCCATCGACCTCAACTACTCATCCATTCCAATTATGAGAATTAAAGTCTAAAACTACAAATACGAATAAAACCATATTCACTTCCCATAAGCCAATAATCTGTTCCCCCAAAGCCTAGCTCCAGCTTCAAGCTTCAGGTTCTATATTTTTCGACATATACATCGACGAAGTATTTATATTGTAGTGTAGGTGAAGGTGACATGGAGTAGGTGAAGGCAAGTACAGAGCGCACAGCGGGCACAGCACGTCGACAGGGGAGAGTGACAGGTAGGAGCCCAGAGCGTTCTCGACAGCCCAGAGAAGGAACATCAGGAAATGCTATTGGTATAACGCAAAGCCAAGTAAGTCACAGAGGATATATACATATACACACTATATTTATCTTAGTACTGGTAAAATACAAAGCAACGTAGTACAGGCTAATTATATACACACTATAACGATTTATATAAATAATGGTATAATACAAGGCAGGGTAAGTAACATTATAAACACATACTATAATGATTCGTCTAATTACAAGATATTAACTTTGGTTAATATGGACTGTCATTGTACCCACTGTACGCTTGGAGAGCAAAACACATCACATAATTGGTACAGTTACAATGGTAGCGGTACAAAGGTTCAGAGTGCTCAAACATATGGTGTAGAGTTTACAGGATACAGCGTGTGTAGTTACGGTTACACGAGACAAACTACATGACTCAGAGGATAGTTCAGGGCACAGCAAAGGTAGGGTATAGTAAGACTATCTCAACAGCATAAGTCTTACGAGAAGTGATCGTACGGTTCCCAGTATCACGGGTCCCGGGATCTGTGTTACTGATTTCAGGACTTTCAGCAATGTAATGATTGTGTCTAGCAGGTGCAGGGCAGACCCGACACTTTGGCTGTCCTGAGATACGGTTTCCTGCTACTTGCCAGACGTGCCTGTACCCTAGACGTATTGTGACAGTGTCAGTATAACACTGACTGGCATAACTTTGATGTTACACAGGTGCTAGGCCTCCCAGCATCTCCCTAGAGTTCGATGTAACCCGTACGGAGAGGATGGTGCTGACGGTGCCTGCAGTTAGAACAAATGTGGTGGGAGGGGCCTGGGAGAAAACAAATATTCTTTTTGCAAGGTTATGAACGTCGTCGTGACACATGGGTTAGTATCCACAGCAACTGGATATCTCGGGTATTACCGCACGCTTCGTGAATATTTTGTCTTGGTCCTCTACATCTCCAAAACATCTGAGAGGGTGTGGCATAAGGCTCTGCTTTCTAAACTTCCTTCCTTTGGCTTTTCTCCTCCTATCTGTTCTCCAAAGCACATCATCATCTCTAGTCAGTTCACCGCAATAGTCGTTGATGGAGCGAATTCTCCCTCTTATTCTATCAGTATTGGTGTCCCTAAATGGTTCTGTCCAACCGTCTACTTTGTTTTCTCTCCGAAAATGATCTCTTCTGTTCACCCTTATGCTCATGATTCCACTCTACGTACTTCAGCTCACTACCCCTCCCTTCCTAACTCACACTAGTTTCCTTTCAGGCACGGAACACATTTCCTCTCTTAATTCGAACTTGTGCAATACCTTGGCATGGAAAAACGGTAACCTGGTTTAATTCAATAATGCTGTGACGCAGTTTCAACTCATATCTCTATGACTCACTCATTTCGACCAGTTAATTTCCAAAACAGCAATTAAACCTTGTAACAACATAAACATGCTGGACATAACCAATACCTACACCCTGTCCTGGAAACTCCACATTATGATTACAAAATCTGCTTCCCAGAAGCTGGGGTCGTTGTATAGGTGCCGTAATTTTTTTTTTTTTTTTGTCAGCAGGTATTACATACCTACAGGAGACTTATTCGCCCCAATACGGAGTAATGCGCACACATTTGGGGTGTCTCCCCTTCCGCCGTTTATTAGCCAAAGTGGAGCCCAAAGCCTTTTGTGCCATTGATTCTCCAGGAATCACCTCTCTCCATCTCTCATTGTATGCTGCGATGATGCTGAACTCTCTGTTCCACAGACCTGTCCGCATATGCCCATGCCACCAAAGTTCGTACCAATGACAAGCGTGTGTTTACCGATTTCCATAGTCCTTGGGGACCAGCTACACGAGAAATGACCGTTACTATACCCTCCTCCCTCGAACAGTTGTTACTCTATTCCTTTCGTCGTTCCCTCGCCCTATATAGGCTGTGAGTAATGTCTACATGTTTTTTTCTCTCATCGCAACCTATGCTCATTTCACCCAAAATGGTCATGACTAAGGCATATTCTACCGGTGTCATGTCAGTCAGTTACAAAAAAAAAATAAATAAATAAATAAATAAATAAAGGGAGTGAATGTCGGATGGAACAGCTTCTTGCAGGGCACTCTTTCCTGAGAACGTTTTAAAACATTCTCAGGAAGATGACAACATGGGCTTCACCTCCTGCAACCCCGAGTGCCGCAACCATTACCTTACCGAACTCCTGGCTCATGGGTTACGTCCCCTGCAGCCTAGCCGACCGCAACCACACCTATCCTAACTTCTGATCAGTAAACTTTGCTACCTGGACCTCCATTCTAAGCCAATCATATTCAACCTAACCCCTCATCTGAGGACTCATCTCCTAGATTATCTCTTAGTAAAAAAACTAGACATGACCGAGATAGGCTTCTTTACATTCACTTAAGTACAGGTGTTCAATTTTCCTAATATTGTGTTGGAGGGAAATCAGTGCGTACACCTAGCCTCCACTTGCATTTACTTCCTGGTATACAATCAATATACAGTCCATTTTCTACATGACGGTTTCTAGTAAGAGCATAATCATTAAACAACCAGACCCATAGCAACTCAAAGATCCTGATGGAATAAGAAAAAGCGACAAAAAAAAAATCTAAACGCAGTGCACAGATAAAAGCGTATTTCAGCTAGATAAATGCGTAACTAACAAATACATTGACGATTTTAGTAATACCATAACCAGTAAACAACAGTGCCCATTATAACTCACCGTTCCTGATGGGATTAGTAGAATAAAAACAAAAATCAAAATGCAATCCAAAAAAGCGTATTGCAGTTAGACGAATTCTTATTTAACATACGTATTTACGATTTTACTTATGACATAATCATTAAACAAACAGTACCCACTGTAACCCACCGTTCCTGATGGAATTAGTAGAACCAAAACAACAAAAATCAAAACGCAATCCAAAGTTAAAAGCGTACTGCAGCTACACGAGTTCTTGATTAACATACATATCGACAATTTTACTAATGACAATCATTAAACAACCAGTACCCATTGTAACACCGTTTCTGACGAGGAGAGTAATAGTCAACCAAAACACAAACCCCCCAAAGAATCATCAAAATGCATTCCAAAGTTAAAAGCGTATTGCAGCTCGACGAATTCTTAACTAACATATACATCAACGAATTTGTGAAACGATTGTTTACGCTACGTATATTCTGATAGTCGGGTTGAAATGCTGAACACACTTTTCTATCAAAAACAATAATTGGAATTGGGCAGGACTTGAAAGATGAGGGGAAAACGTGGGGTTATCAGCGTAACACAAAGAAAATCAAACACAAAAGAAACACAAAAATCCAAAAACGTCCCCCGAGAGCAGAGATTGATCCTAATCTATTATCATAATTACTTCTCTGTTACTGAGGTCTACTTTCGTCCACTCGTTGTTGCCAACAGTAATAATGAAAGTGCGTTTACAGAAACTATTCTGAAAGGTCTGGAAATAATATTTTCAATATTCTTTCAAAGTCAACTGACAGCAATTAGTTGTTTGTGAGCCATGCATTCAACAAAAGAAGACGAAATTATTAGACCTACAAGAAAAAATAAAATAATCTCATGAAGATTTAATTAAAAACTATAGTTTTTTTCGGACGCAGTCTTGCCACTTTAGGTCTCTCATTAGACGAAAACAAATAAAATTTATCTAAAAAAATAATGATGTCTTAAATTACGGCCCACAGGAGCCTTTTAGTGAGGTTCTGACAAACTGTGTTCACCCTGGAAATCTCTCACACTTAACCACACATTTTCCCTCATCTTCAAAGCTCTCCCACGTCTCAATTATTTACAGTGCAGGATACAAGATAGTATTTCATATTACAAACTTAACTAGTTCCAAATATCCCAATAAGTGTTACATATCGTTTCGTTACATCATTTTCAACATACGCAATTTAATAAAGTCCCGTCGCTCAAGATATCATTCGACAAATCGTCAGCCCTTATGCTTAGGCTCTCAACACGCCATCGTGCAAGTTACAAATATACTCAGCACTCACCTGTTTCTCACTCTTCGTTGGTATCTGCAAGTAGCACACGCTGATCTGTTGTCTTCGTGCCAAGTAAAAGGATGTGTCGGTTTAACTGGCGAATTAAGGCGAAACTTTGCGCACAAAGACCACCTACAACCGTACACAGCACTAACTACGTGGCAAGTTATTGTCCAGTCCGTGACTTGCCCAGGGAATACGGCCATAGCAATGGGTTGCGAACTTATATCTTTTTTTAAGTGCATAACAGTGTCTTATTAAGTTTTCACTTGCGATTGTCAAGTTAAGATATTCTCATGAAATATGTCAATAAAAGTGTATGTTATAAAAGGCTTCCTTTTGTACATATATTCCCGAAAAACAGTGGTAGGTGAAAGGACATAGCAACGATCTGAATGATGAACAATGACATATGAAGGAAATATTCATAGACTTGGATCTAGTACTGCTAATGATCCCAGACTGTAAATATAGAGCGATTGTCAAAGGTTATCATATGGAAATAGCAGATTCTTTTCTTTTTTTTCGACAGTGCGTTTCGCTATCAGGCGATTAAAAGGGCAAGTAGATAAATAGAAAAGTATTGCGTATATCCTTTTTAGGGCCTCGGCGGCTGTTCTTTTACCTTCGGAACTCTGCGTGTAACCAAACCTTTCTTAAGTTGATTGGATAGGCTGTTTGATGTCACAACCCTAGGTGTGTTTTAATAAGGTGTACTTAGAGGATGTTTCCTCGCCCACTGGTGTTAATTGTACGTTACTAGTTAGGTAGGATATTAGCGGGTCACTGATCGGTAGGATTAGCTATTTCTGTTTTTCCTGTCAGACATGTTGTAATCAGGTTATTTCACAAATCTTCCTCTAAACCCTAATCATACCGTCATGTATCAGTGTACAGTTTTCCTGTATGATAGTCCCCGACACGGTCTGGGGTACATATTGTTCGTCCCTTCAGTAGACAGACAGACCTTTTGTCGTGGGCTTTGTCTTACTACATGTAAGCCTGTGTCTATAAAAGAATTGAATTAAACTGTACTGCCTTCCTCGCCTGGTAAACCTTGTGTTTTGAATAGAACTAGGGTTTCCCATGATGTTTCTTGTGTTTATGGCTAATAGGCTGGACAGATGTGGGCTCCCGACGTTGAAATTAATTTCACTAATGTTCTCGATCACTTTTCTGCTCCTCGGATGATTTATTTGCTCGTCTAATCCATTCGAAATTAGGCCCCCGTTTATGCAACTTGTTTTAGTTAAATTCAGTTCTATATAGATGTTGCAGTTCAATTCAGTTTTATATAGCTTTTGTTGAATTCAACTCAGTTTTACATAGCTGTTGTTACAATTAATTCCACCTCATGCAAAGGATGTTGAATTTTAATCCAGTTTATGTAGCATGTCGTTGAAATTACTCTCAATATATGTGGCTGTTATTGAAGTTAACCCCAGTTTATGAAGATGTAGTTGAGATTACACCAAGTTTATGTGGTTGCTTTTGTAGTTAAAAGCAGTTTATATATGCTGTTGAAACTGAATCCAGAGTATATAGTTGTTGTTGAATTTAAATGCAATTAATGTAGCTGTTGTTGAAGATTAAACCCAGTTTATGCAGCTGTTTACATGGTTGAAGTAAAGCCTAGTCAGTGACTTGTCTGAGCGGTGATATTTTGGCAAAACTGATGTCGAGTAAATCTTTCGTTGTTTGTAAATAAAAGTTGTAGACATTTCCTTTCCTCGCTGGTATTGTTCTTTGTAGACATATTTACCATGGGACGGAATTTTTCTATCGTGTGTTGATGATAATTTAGACGACTACGGAGAAAGTTGCCAGCAGTCACTTTGCCGAGTGTCAGTTTCCAAATCATAAGTGACTGACTGAATTTCTCATACATGATTTCCCTTGATGCTGTTTGCAGCATTCTTAAATTGCTCTACTACCTCGAGTGGCCAGATAGTTTCTGAATTATGTATTTCAGTTTGCTTCCGTAGCCGTAATTTCTTCATATCATCTTAACAGGTAGTTGTAAAAATGAGTAAACCTTGTACATTAGCCAAACTTTACATTTTTCCAGTTTCACATTTTAACGAGATTAAAAATCAGGTCTCCATAATTCACTGGTATTTCCAGTTTGATTGAGAGTCTGTGAAAGCTGGAAAGACTGTGTATGAATCTTGTAAGTAAACCACGGACGGAATTTTGTTTTACGTCTTTTGTTTGAAGTCCTTGCGTGGCGTTAGGAAGTGAAATTGTTCTACAGTTTGTATTATATTTCCGAGGAAATGTAACATGTTGCCAGTGCATGTGTTTTGTACTGTAAATGTGTAAATGAAATTTGTGTGTTGCGTGGAGAGAGTTTTACACTTGTGTAGTCCTTTCTCTTAACCTTGTATGTAAATCCCATGTCTTTACTCCTATGCACACGCACACCCTAACATACACCAGGTGTGTATGCGTGTGTGTGTGTGTGTGTGTGTACTGTCTCTGATGAGTTAGAAAATATAAAAAAATGTCAGTATCATTATAACGTTAGCTTCAACTTTCTTCATGTGGTGGAGTATTCCCCGAGTGATAGGCCTCTTTTCTTACAGTAACTGGTACTTCAATCATCTTTCTGTGTCTGTGTACAAAGGAAAAGATGTCGCCTTAACGGGTGTCTAGTTTGGGCCTTGGTAGACCAGCCTTGAGAGTTGATATCGCCTACTGCCTTTCACATGGTAGTCTGAAGTTGGCGTTACTCCTGTTTGTGAGTGGCTGGTTGCACATCAGTGGGTGGGTGACGGAATCTGTTTTTATCATGAAATATACAGGCCACGTTTTTTATCAAGTTGTTACACACACATTAGAGGAGTCTGTTATAATAATCAATCTCGTTCGTTCTACCCGATTTACCAGGGCATCAAGTGATCCTGGGTAAGTACCATAGCAACAAGTGCCCCTGGCGAGGTACC
Organism: Panulirus argus; assembly: GCA_038088735.1. Classification (NCBI taxonomy): domain Eukaryota; kingdom Metazoa; phylum Arthropoda; class Malacostraca; order Decapoda; family Palinuridae; genus Panulirus; species Panulirus argus. Next base: position 27,299 of record JAYMFT010333933.1, read on the forward strand.
ATAGCAACAGGTGCCCCTAGTGAGGTATCATAGCAACAGGTGCCCTTAGTGAGGTACCATAGCAACAGGTCGCCCTGGAGAGGTACCACAGCAACAGGTGCCCTTAGTGAGGTAAGATAGCAACAGGTGCCCTTGGTGAGGTACGATAGCAACAGGTCGCCCTGTTGAGATACCATAGCAACAGGTCGCCCTGGTGAGGTACTATATCAACAGATGCCGTTGGTGAGGCACCATAACACAGGTGCCCCAAGTGAGATAACAGCAAAAATTACCCCAGGTAGACTATTCCTGCATCAGCAATGTTCTTGTTTTGACCAACCACACTGCAGGCCTCTGGCCATATTTGTCCCAATCCATACACATCCTCGTTTCTCTTACCTTCTTAAACACTTTAGCTTAACCTCCATAGCAGACAACCGTTGCAGAAATGATGGACAAATGTCCTTCAATACATATCATAAGGTATTCCATCCTTATCAAGTTCTTTATACTATACCTGTTCAGCTGAAATTATGGTCGCTTTTAGAACATCTTTTTTTGTTCATTCCAAAACAGTCCTAAGCAACTTGCACAATCAAAACTCATTACTCATTCTTTATTCCTGAAATATTTTTATATATTCCGACCACAGTCTCCAGACTGTGTACCTAGCAACACCGGCTGCAGGTGGCGGCAGCCACAGCCCCTTCCACTACCATGCCTGCGTCTGCGTCCTCCCTCGCCTTCAGTCGCCATCTTCACCGTGAAATATACCACCATAAACCTTGCGGTACTGGAACTCCTCTCTTGCTTTCAACCAGACCTCCTAAGGTCTCTTAAAATATATCAACACACACATCATGTGCTCGATGTGGGGGTGGAATAAGACACTGTACTCAAGACACGAGTGGAATTCAAGTTTTTATTACATATATTTACATCTCTAGATTACATTAGTTTTCAACATTACTCAGTGTAGTCTTTGCCACTAGTGGCCAGTTTTCAGCTTATAAAGTACACACTTAAATCTACTTCATTTTTTTTTTTTTGTATTCATTGAATTGTTGGCACATACAGGCAGGGAGGTGAGGTAGGAATGGCGACAAGGCCAGCAGGGAGGGGAGTTGGTCTCAGACGTTCACAGAGCCAGATGTGTTGAGTTGCAATCCTAAGCAGCCTGTTGTATGGCGAGTGTTATGCCACAACCTGATACAGTTCCTTTCACCTTCCCCTCCTCTCCCTCCTCCCACCCGCCGCCGCTAGGCAACCAGTCTCCCAAGACTTCAGAGAAATGACCATCAAACAACTGCACGTGCACCGGCAGGAAGCTTTCGATCAGGTAATGCTAGAACAACTGCAAGCCATGACTTGGCTACAGGCGGGCTACCGAAGTGCCTCACAGACTTCAGGAGCACCACGAAGAATTCGTCCACCTACAGGAGCACCATTACCGCCCACAAGACACCGACTGTCAATAAGGCACATCATCTACAACGTTAGGGCGCGTCTTCTGAAGGAGATCAGGGAGAGAGTGGAAAACGTACCTCACCGTCAGTAGAACCTACTGTAAGTGATCTTGTGTGGGATAGTGACGGACCATTCCTCACCTCCCCTTGCCCAGTTACTATACCTGTTATCCGACACCGCCTCCTTGCCCCAGTGAGGTGTACACATCCTTATGTATTCTTACCATCATAATGTCCCTTCATGCGATGGGTGTTCGTCAGTAGCGACAGTTTTGATATTTACGACTTTGATCTTTGCTGGTGTTCAAATTACCATGTGTACCTGGACCACTACAATAACAACTGCATAAATGGACCTTCTGTACCGACGGTTCTGAGCTGGACCTCAGGAGGAGGGTTACCTGACCATCACAATGAAGTGTACAACAGAGCCCAACGATGTACTGCGTCTATAGGATCAACACCACCTAAATCACCTCCTTTGTTATAATCATCTTGGATCATTTAACTCATGTCTAGTATACGTCAAGAAGACTATAGCCTCTGTTTCCATTTAAGAAGTATGAGGGCTATAGAGAACAGTCACGGTGTTAAGGACTGTGATAATAACCCCAAAACGGATCTCATTAGCTTGTGTGCACCCAGCAGGGAATCCAGTCACATGGCGAGACTGCCAGACTTCATCTAAATCTACCATCTTAAGATTAGACTTTACACTAGGCACAGATTAATTGGTAACCCCAGCCATACCAACCCAAATGGGCGGCAGTCGTTAACAATCGTAAACTCACACGATATATACGTGTAGGGAACCTAGGGAAGACTCACGTCTATGGCAGGACCCTTGACCTATACACAGGGTTCAACTTCTCTCTTATTCTTGCACATTTGTTCATGAAATTGCAAGCGATCACCAGCCTAGACCTGGCAAGATCAACTTTTCGACCACCATCCTCTCTAGGGGGAAATGTCCAAAAGAAAACGGGTCTACTATTCCCGCTGATCAACGAAAGTGATACGAATCTTTACATGCCTGCCAATATGGCGGTTGAATAACGATTTAACGATTTTCAGATCCACCTTGATAGATTAGGATAACCAAGAACACATCCTAGGCCGAGCCAACGAGTATCATATCAGACATAACTGACCAGTGGCTAAAACACACGAATTTGTCGCCAGGGGGAAACTGGATTCACATGTAGACGATCACGCACACCAGAAACGTTATTAGTATCCGGTCTGCCCTAACAGCTCCCGGGCAGAGGGAGCCTAGCTCTCGTGGGAGCTGGGTGGGATAACAAGCCCAACCCCCTCGGCCCAGTGCTTAGGGTCGGTCCCTCACCACCGGCGGGGGACCGCCCTTGAGCATAGGGTCTGCACCTCCCGAGTTATAAGGAGATTTAATCTCAAACAACAGCAACAGCTTCCAGGCAGCGTATGACCAACTGAAGACAGTCTGACTCATACACGTCTTATTACTGGACTAAATATGGGTACGCTTATCTGTAGTACGGAAAGACAGTAGTAAGATTAAGGGTTAAAAAATCAAGATTCTTAAGTCTCATCCAACTCCATTTCAGAAATTTTCTCAAAGTCGATACTTTTGCTCCATAACGACTGACAATAATACACTTTAACACTACCATCACGGATGCAGGAAAGGGAGAAAATGTTACACCAGAAAGTGATCTCTAAGGCACTAAACACATTGGCCACTCCTATAAGAAAGTGAGACGGAAAATCCAATAGGAAACACCACCATGGTAGGTGTACAGGATGTGAGCGTGGACACACGCACGCTCAGACGTGGAAAGGATGGGAGAGCAACGAGACAGAGATGTCTCCCCTGAAACAGAGGACACAGACAGTGACCTGGGTAACCACAACCAGATTCCACCACCAACTCCTATGGCGGATGACGAGCCTTCCTCGCCATCAAGGCCACACGATCAGCACAAAAAAATGAAACTCATCTTCCCACCAGGCACAGGCACAGAGGCCAAATGTCACTGGTTGGCATACGGGTGGCGTAAGTATCCACACGCCAAACTTCACTTTGCAAACAACGCTCTGAACCACGTGACCTTAATAAATGACCTACGATTAGTTGTAGAACTAACCAACAGTAGTACTGAATGCATACAGATGCACATATTTCCAAACTATGCTTACCCTAATGAAACTGCCATCATCATCATCCTGGGGACTTGACAGCTATCAAGATCCAGCAATACTTCTCCAGAAGGAAAACATCGAGAATGTTAAACGAATCAAAGGCAGAGAAGCAGTCATAGCAGACTGGATTGGCAGTGAACGCCCCCCCCCCCAAGGAAACTCGCAGTCCCTAGCGCCTTAAGTTATTCTCAGGGTGGATATCTTTCTCCCTCCGAGACGGCGGTGCTTCAGACGTCAGAGATGGAATCATGTGGCCAACGTCTGCCAATCTCCAATCTCTTGGTGTGGTATATGTGCAGGGAAACATGTCACGCAAATCTGCAAGGAAAACCTTGACAATAGGGAGACCGGTGAAGAAAAATGCAGAAACTGTTAGCAACCTGGAGTTAGGGTATTGCATCGAGACTGTACCGAGAGGCCTTCACCATTTCAACGACCCGATGAGCAAACACAATAAACACCCGCATCTCCATCTCCTTCCACCACGTCCGGCGCTTGCCCACCTCCCGGAGTTTAACCCCCACAAAACATGGTAGCTCCAGGCAGGCCATGGAATAGAGTAGTCTCCCCGAAGACACAAGAACCACTCGCTGTACGTAGTGAAAAGATTGTTGACAACAGTGATCTAGAAAATAATGAAGTGATTATTGAAATCCAAAGCAGTATTAAAAAAAATCCAAAAGCAGAATGAAGAAATGTTGAAAACTACGGAAGTTCCATCCAAAAATGTGGAAAAACTCTGTGACAAAATGCTAATGCCGAATGGTAAGGTTAATGCCAACAACAAGCAGCAGAAACAGCTGTGCATGGTGATAGGGGTGCAAACATGCATAAATCTATCGAAGTGTTATGTGAAAAAGTCCAGTTACTGAATGAAAAGGTTGATGCACACCAACAGGTGATAGGAACGCCAGAGCATAGTGAAAATAACGCGTTCAAATGTACTGATGTACTTGATGAGCAAGTACATGAGCTGAGTGAGAAAGTTACTAAGCAGGAAAAGCTTAAAGTGCTCTTAAAACATGAAAAGGTAAACAACGGCGTATCACCGTCAGGTGTTCACTCAGTGACGATGACAGTGAGTTGAATGAAGCAGAAGTTGATAAACTGCTAAAGAAAACAGTTCCCAAACCCCTTCATGGTAAAGGAATTAGAGACCTATTAAGTCATCCCGCAGTTACTGAAAATATAAGAAACGTTGTACTAAATCATTGCAAAGAAATACATGAAAGACTTGACATCATAAGGGAGATCCATGCAACTTATAAGGTAAATGGCTAACAGGAACATCGGTCAACAATATAGTGATATCACAATACTCAGTTGGAACATTGCCCCTATAAAAAAAAAAAAGATATTCTGACCTCCATCACAAGGCTGTTACCGAGGACATTGATGTCATATGTCTACAAGAATGTCGAACGCCTCCTGGCAAACACCCTCGTAAATTACCCAATTACAAATGCTATAACCCTAGATCTACCAACACTTGTCTAATGTATGTAAAACAGTCACTACCTCACGTACCGATATCCTCCCAAAAAGCCCGACGGATTCCAAAACCACAGTATCAAGGTGCACGTCGGCAATTCTCCACTCAATGTACAAAATGCCTATATGTACCTGCTAGCCTACTCCGCCACACTGATTTACCTAACTTTCTTCATACTGAACCTACTGTCCTAATTGGAGCCCTTAACGCTCGACACAAGAATCTGGGTGACCTCTTCACTAACACTAATGGCAGAAGTCTAATCATACTCCTGGATGCATGAGATGCTGTTCAAATAATCAATAAGAATCAACCAACATATCAATGGAGGAATCCTTGACAGGTGTATAGGTTTTAACTTGTCATACACAACTCACAGTTCTGATATTGTTGATGATCTTATGTCTGACCAATCGCCAATAATGGTTATCGCTAATGTCAACTTACCTGGTGTCAGACTGAACGGAACAAGATCAATAGTGAATAAAGAATACCGACATAGATTCATAGATTATATCTCTGACTGGTACAAAGATTATGAACCCAAAAATGCGCAAACTTTTAACGTTAACCTTGAGACTTTTATAGACAACTTCCTTAAGCAAAGCGGACTAACTTCAGAGAGTAGAAGGAAAGCACCTCACAACAGGCCACACCAATACTGTAATGATCCCAAACTGAAACAGTTCAGATCTATGTCTCGGCAAATGGTTGAAGGATATAGACAACTTTGAACACCCAAAATGGTAAAACAATTTCAAACATCTCTTGCAGCAGCGAGGGAACGAATGACTAAACTTAGAATAACTGGGAAGAGTTTGTCAGTGGACTATATCAACACACTCATCGAAGCCAAAACTGGAGTGGCATTAACAAAATCACTAGAGAGAAAACCAAACAAGTATTTCATCTCAACCCGCTGCAAAAAGGCTAACGAAATAATCAGGAAATGGGATCATACTTCTCGCTATAACATGCTGCCTTCTGAGACTAAGGATGTTTCGTACAACAAATCCAAAGAAAGAGATCTTACCCAATTCATGCTACACAAGCAACACGATGAATGTAGTATGATATTTACGGAGTTGGAACTTGATGCAGCTCTTACTAGGGGTAGGGGCACTGCCCCTGGGGAGGATGGTATCACTTATGACATTATTAGACTTCTGAGATGTGTACCTGGTAATCCATTACTAAAGCTGTATATTATGAGTTATGCCACGGGTGATTTACCCTCCTTATGGACCAACAGTCTAATTGTACCAATACCTAAACACAATCAGACTGATGAATATCGCCCCATATCCCTGACGAGTTGCCTGTGCAAAACCTTTGAAAGGATGGTGCTCAACAGACTACTACACAGAATCAAAGTACATATGTCACCTAATATCAATGGCTTCACACATGGCAAAAGTGTATACAACTGCATCAATACTTTCCTAACAGTTCATGGGGATAGACCGCAAAAGTAAACCACATTTCTAGACCTAAAAGCTGCATTTGATATTGCTAATGGGCAAGTTATTTTCTGAGTTAGCAAAAATGGGTATACGTAGGTGGCTGGCTTATGCATTGGATACTCTGTTATCTCTCTAACAGCGAATCTGCTGTGTTGTTTCATGGCTACAAAAGTGAAGTTAAAGACATGATACTTGGCACTCCTCAAGGCGTAGTACTTAGCCTCACTTTGTTCAGTGTACTAATCAATGCACTACTGAAATCGATTCCTCAGTGTCCCAGCAATATCACTATTAGTCATGCTGATGATATTCTGAACACACCAAAACATATCATGAAATGCAAACAGTCTTCATCTGCATACACTCAGCCTGTGAAAGCCCAGTAGTAGGCTTTGTCATATCTGCAAGTAAAACCACAAAGCCTTCAAAAACGAACTGGTAATGGTAGGAGCGGATCATCTAAACTGAAAATTGATGGAAAACCAATTGACTCGGTGTTTCAATGCCATGTACTGCAGCTGGAGTGCAAAAACTAAATCGACAACGTGTAGATGGACTCAAGAGCTCTTACAGCTGTTGCAGGGTACAATCCTAGTTATGGTGGAAATATCAGAACTGTTAAAATGATGTACTTAAGCTTATATTAGGTCTCTATTGGATTACCATGCACTAGTTTCGATCATACATATCAACAATGGTATCAACATGTTGGAAAAAAATGCAAAATGAAGCCTTAATAATCATACTTGGTTGCCGGAAAATCACTGAAGTACTCAACATGCGGAAAGAACTTGGTACTCCTAGCACTAAAGCCGTAGCACTTGATCTCTGTCTTATGTTAGGACTGAAACTTGTGCGTGATGATCCATATAGCGTTGTCTCTAAAGAACTGTTACACCATATATGCTATGGCAAAAGTGAATCTAAGTGGATCCGAATGACAGCCAGTCACATGGCAATGTTTGGAGTACATAATCTAAATGAAATCAGGAAGTAGCAGCATTTCTACCTTCCTGGCATATTACTCCGTTTGACAACATTTCACCTACTTATCCACCTAAGAATCTAATTACTTATAATCTTTTCATTCAACACTTAGCCAAAACCAGTGTACTTGAACATATACAGAAACTCCAGACTGAAAATAGTATAGCCCAGTGCATCTAAACTAACAGTTCTCGCAATTCTGCCACTGGGAGGGTAAGTAGTGCTGCCATTGTAATCCAGCCCAATGGTAAGAGATTAGAGAAAAATGTTAGAATAAACAACTGGGCATCTACTCTACAAACAGAATTGTTCGCCATACTTATCGCACTTGAGCAGGTAGAAATCACAGCTACAGACAGTTTAATTATCTATGATTCTTTATCTTCAATACTTGCCCTTAACACCCTGAGACCAGAGTGTAACGTGCTGGTCTCTGAAGCCAGAGACAAATATTCAAACATTATTGCTCAAGGGATTCAAATCAAACTGTTATGGAATCCCTCTCATATAGGCCTCCGTGAGCATAACAAAGCTGATAATTTAGCCAAACATGCACTTAGTAAAGGTGATGTTGAAAAAATATTGGGTTCTCAGTCACAAGCGTCAAAACTGTAAATGGAAAGGAACTAACAGACCTCTTTGAAGCACGAAGACGAGTTCAGAAATGCAAAAGCAGAAATATTTTGCATCATAGTGAAACGTGTAAAGTAAAACATGTGTATGGAGAAAGTAATAAGATAAAGTAATAAGATCAACAGATTAAAAGATGTTGTAACTGTTAGCCTAGGAGTTCTCTGTAGGTAACATTGGCGTTTAGGCCTATCTGGAGACGTTAATTGAGTGAATTGTAAGGTTCGTGGCCAAAGATTTGGACACAAACTAGAGCACTATGTCCTAGAATGTGAAAAATGGAGCCGTTTAGGAATAGACCTAAACAAACCCTGCAAGAAATGTCACAACACCTTATTGCTAATAACAAGAAATTCTAAGTTTGTATCCATTTTTGCATCTAGTCGGTAAAACCTATCGTATAAAACTAAAGTAATTAAGGACATACATAAAATGAGTCACTCTGTAACATCCTATGTAATATTAACCTACTTGGGTCTGACTCAGACCCTCTGTGACCTCTGTAATCTTTTTGCGCTACCGCTCAGAGAACGAGCATGGGGTGCACAATGAATCTGCCTAGGTTACCAGCACAAATCAATTGAGCCAACGCATGCCCATGGCGGGATCCTTGATCTATGTCTAGGGTTCAACATCTATTACATTACACATTCTTTCACATTCCTCCCAAAACTTCAACTCAGGTCACACCCTGGGGGAGCATTAGGAATAAATAAGGACGCCCACTCTCACATGAAAACCATGAACACTGACGATAATGTCGTACAAACTATATACACAGATGGTTCCCTGCAACATCCTACTGAGTCAATAAATGGGTATCTACACTCCAAACGGAACTATTTCCTATTCTTACGGCCCTCAAATATGTTGAAAACTCTGTCGTGTGACAGTCTCATTATAAGTGATTATCTCTCATCATTTGATGTGAATTACCTATTCACTAAAGTTCCCACTGAAGAAACCATCACGTATCTAAGGAGGATATTACCTGATCTCAGTCTTGCCTTACCCCTGTCCATAAAAACTTTCATTGACTCAGAAGAGCTTTGTGTCTCCAATAATGTTTTCCAAGATAATGAAGGAGTTTTTATAGACAGAAATTTGGTCTTGCCATGATAAAGTCCCTTCCTCAGTAACTTATTTATGGAATACTTTGAGAGTGAGATTCTAACTTCAGTTAGTAATCATCCACAAATCTGGCTTAGATACGTTGATGATGTGTGGTCCTTACGGCCATCTTCCTGAGATTGTGACGTTTTCTTTAATGAATTAAATAACATTAACCTCACCATCAAATTCAAGACTGAATGGGGAAAAAACAAATTACCATTTCTTGATAGCTGGGGGATCTAATCACTTATCCTTCAAAATCTACAGGAAGCCTACCAACTCTGAGAGCTCTATTCACTGATATATTGATTACACTAGTCCGTGATAGTAGTTAAAGATCGCAATGGAGTTCCCACCTGACAACACCCAGGACTTTCCAACACCTACCAGACTTTAATAAGTACCGCCATGCCTACCTCTCTGCCAACACTAAGAAGTTACAACATAAATTCCTACAAGAATGCCTTAAGAAGAAAATAATACCACGCACCCTAATTCCAAATGCCTTTCATGAGAAAAAAAAAATCTGCATTTGGGAAAAAAGTGCACGGAATCCTTCTACAGCACATAGACAAAGCGAAAAGTGACTCCGGCCGGGCTTTCTACAACCTCATAAATGCTAGAAGAGAACTCTTCTCCACCTGTGCTGACCTAATCGTTGCTGCCAACCGTACGAGTGAAGCAAGAAGAGAAAAAAAAAAAATCATCAGAAAGAAGAACATCATCAATCTTTCGTCCTATTTCATTATCCAGGAGAAACTTGCTCTGGCATTTAGACTTTCTTTTTCTTTCAAATCCACTGATACTTTTAGTGTGAAACATCTTGTGTCTATCGTGAAATCCAGTAATAACGCCAACCAGGAATTCGATTTTATAGCTGGTTCAATTCTAAGTGCTTTGGCCGGTGATAGCATTTCCAAGCGTAGTGACATGCTACATAGATTCCAGAGAGCTAATGAAATACTCAAGAAAAATAAAGATAATCATACCACAAAATCAGATAAAACTAGTCAGTTCGTGATTCTGAATACAGTGGACTATAGATGTAAGCTTCAGGATCTTTTAAATGATAGTGAAGCATTTGAAAGATTAACAAGCTATGCCCTTACAGACTCAGCCAATTGTTAGATAAACACCATGACATTCTGAAGTCAGTTAGGATGGTTAATTTCTCTCTTCCTTATATATATATGGTCTTCCTAAAACTCGCAAAGATGGATTTCCCCTCCAGTCATTTATCTTCTGTGTCTAATCTTATGGTCATGAATTATCTAAATGGTTAGCTAAACACCTTAGCAATGTTCAAGGAAAAATCTCTTCTTTGCATGATATAAGTAGCTCAGATTTTGTAAACAAGGCAAGGAACATTAATTTGCCTGACCATAAACCTACTAGTTTTCTTTCATGTGAATTCCCTGTTCAGTAAAGTCCGTTTTGAAGAAACCATTACATACCTAAGGAAGATATTACCTGATCTAAGTCTTGCCTTATCTCTGCCCTTAAATACTCATTGACTTAATGGAGCTTTGTGTTTCTCATAATGTTTTCCAAGATGTTGAAGGTAATCTTTATAGACAGAAATTTGGTCTTGCCATGATAAATTCCCTTAGTCCCTTCCTCAGTAACATATTAATGGAATACTTTGAGAGTGAGATTCTAACTTCAATCAGTAACCATCCACAAATCTGCTTAGATACGTTGATGATGTGTAGTCCTTATGGCCATCTTCCCAAGATTGTGATGATTTCTTTAATGAATTAAATAACATTCACCTCACCATAAAATTCAAGATTGAATGGGATAAAAGACAAATTGCCGTTTCTTGATAGCTAGGGAATCTGATCACTTATCCTACAAAATCTACAGGAAGTCTCCCAACTCTGAGAGCTCTGTTCATTGATATGTTGATCACACTAGTCCATGATGATAAAGATCGCGATGGAGTTACCACCTGACAACACCAAGGACTTCCCAACACCCACCAGACCTTATAGTAAGTACCGCCTTGCCTACCTCTCCGCCAACACCAAGAAGTTACAACATAAATTCCTACAAGAATGCCTTAAGAAGAAAATAATACCACGCACCCTAATCCCAAATGCCTTCTATGAGAAAAGAAAATCTCCATTTGGGAGAACAGTGCATGAAATCCTTCTATAACACATAGACAATGCGAAAACAGACTCCAACCAGGCATTCTACAACCTCAAAAATGCTAGAAGAGAACTCTCTTCCGCCTGTGCTGACCCAGTCGTTGCTGCCAACCGTATGAGTGAAGCAAGAAGAAAGAAGAACCATCTGGAATGGACAACTGACAAGATCTTTTACAACAGTTTATGGGCCAAGGCATCAAACTGGGCCAAAGCATCAAACTCAGATAAGAACATCATCAACCTGTCGTCCTATTCCTTTACCAAGGACGAGAAACTTTCTCTGGCATTTGGACTCTCTTTTTCTTTCAAATCCACTGATACTTTTAGTGTGAAACATCTTGTGTCTATCGTGAAATCCAGTAATAACGCCAA
>JAYMFT010333934.1:0-23218 GCA_038088735.1 Panulirus argus
CTGAGGCCCTAATCAAAGCCATCCCATTAACGCTGTATATATATATATATATATATATATATATATATATATATATATATCCCTGCCAGAGTCAGGTACCCATTTTCTCGGCCAACTTTTGGGGTGGATGAACAGCTGGGTTGGCTGTGGACTGTCTACCGTAACCAGGATTCGAACCTATGCGTTCGACCGTGGGCGGCATGTGAATGCGTCACGGTCAGGGATGCTAACCGCTACGCCACGACTACATTTATTTTGTTTAGTATTTTGGCATGTCAGTCTCTGCCTTTATATTTGGGCTAAGTGATGTTCTTCAGAGATAGTGACAGTTCTTTAGCCTGGTGCCAAAAGCCTTTAGTCTGTCATTGTCTTATGTCAGAAGCCTCAAGTCTGTCATTGCCTTGTGTCAGAAACCTTAAGTGTGTCGGTAATTTGTGTCAGAATCTTAAGTCTGTCAGTGCTTAGTGTCAGAAACCTCAAGTGTAACTGTACTTTGCGTCAGGAGCCTAAGTCCCTGTCAGTGCTTTGTCAGAAGTCTGTCTGTGCCTGGTGTCTGAAACCTGTATTTCTGTGCCTGGTGAAGCCAAAGTCTCTGCAGTGCCTGGTGTCAGAGGCCTAAGTCTCTGTTGGTGTCTGAGGCCTGAGTCTCTAACCCCTTCCTGGTGTCAGTAAAGATTAATACCCTTAAACTTCTACAGTTTGTAAGAGAGGTGTTCATCGGTTGAGTGTTGTAAGGAGTGCAAGGAGAGCCAATTGAACTAACTGGTTGTTGAACTTGGTTGATGACTTGATGGCAGGATAATGCTGCACAAGTTGAGGAAAATCTTGCAAAGGTGAACGTTAGGTTTTTGTGAAAGGTGGAGTTTTTGCAAGCTTGGAACTAAATGAATTTCTCAACATTAGGAATCTCTGTTGTAAAGGAAATGATGGGATTTGGAAAGTTAGGGTTTGGTTTGGCCAAGGTCCAATACGGTATGTCTGCTGGCTTGTGTGTTAAGGACTGTATTTGAAGCTTAAGGCTTTTCAGTGAGGTGAATGACTCTCTTGTTCATCTTGTGACACTCACTTGCACTCAGACTAATTGACTGACAAACTCTTACTCATCCCTTGACAGGTTGACTTAACTCCTGAGTGACTGAGCTGCTCAAAAACCTTGACAGACTAAACTTCCTCCATTTGTCTTCCTTTGTCACCCCTTATCCTCTCCTTAGTGGTTGGCCAGTTTTCTGTTGTAATGACTAGCTAAATGTCAGGTTCCTGGTTTAGAATTTTCAAAGTTTCTCTACTGCTGCATGATTACTTGCTAAATCACTCAGCCCCGCTTGAGAACTATCAAAATTCCTCAACGCCTGACTAATTATCGGTTAAACTGCAAGGCCTGGTGTCAGAGGCCTAAGTCTCTGTTGGTGTCTTTTTTATTAACCCATGGACCAACTCGCTCACCTGTTTGAGCCAGTTGCTCTCCTTTAACAGAATTGCTTTCTTCTCTACTCATAAGGTAGTCTCATGAATGATTTTACAGCTGGGTTGGTAAACCTATAGATTTATATAGACTGCCATGTATTGGTTAAGAAGATCTTTATCTGGCAAGAGTCATGTAGTACCTGTACAGCCAGGCTTCAACTTGTGACTAGGTAATTTTCCTGAACCTCTTGTGAGTCAGATATGTTGTGTCGAACCATTGAAACCCTTGTTACCCATGTTATAGAGGGTATTACATTCCTGACTGAATTTTTCCCAGTATAACAGGTATGGTTGGATTTTACTATACCTGAAATAGCTTACCATCCATATACAGTACCACACTCAATCATGACATTATTTAGATGTTTAATGGAACCTTACAGAAAAAAGGCTTACTGTACTGAAATGTAGTGATGAGGGCTTTAGATGGTGCTAGAGAAGGATAGGAATGGACTGAGGGTTAGTGGGAGGGAGATGGAGGGAAACTAGGGTTATCTAACTCACCCCTTGAATTATCTGATTCAACTGATGCTTGATGAGGTGGTGGTGGTGGAGTGGAAGAAGGGCTACTGGGAATTCCTGGGTAGGAATGTGTCTTTTCTGTGTTACCACCAGAATCATATGATCCATGGGCTGTTTCAACTGGAGGACATGCAGACATTGAAATGCCAACACTTACTATGGATATGGTAAATAATAAGATAAGAGTAAAAACAAACAAACATATTTTCTTGGTTCATGGGTTACAAATTGAATGGTATTGTGGACTGATATGATGGAAATATGCATTATGATTACACAAATACCTTAAATGTGACAGTATACTTTAATGAAAATATTTTAGACATGAAAAATATATATGGTAGATAATATCTTTCTCAACTGTTCCTTGTCAAAGCTTGTTGTCATAAGTTGATACAACCTACCCAATTTGAAAATATCATGTCAGAAATGTTGCATTGGGAAGCATCAGAATTTCAAGCCTTGCTATACCATATACCAGGTAAGACTATTTTCAGGAAAATGGCCAACATGAAACTTGTTAGCATTTGAGGCTTGAGGTACCCTTTTTCTAAATCCTTTGTAAATTGCATGGAATCTTTCACCACAGTGCCCCAGTTCCTGACTACTGAACTCCCCATCTGCCATTCTTTTACTGTAGATTGTTGAGATCTGGAGTTTCTACAATTATATATCCTCTCCCCAGCTTAAAAACATAAGCCTTCACCTGGGTCAAGTAATACGTGCTCAGCTCGCCCCACAAATTCCATGTCCCTGCTAACCCTCTTTTACATTTCAGGATATCATACTGCTCAGCAGATGCCCATTATGACCACGTTTTCGCATTTATAGCAACTAACGACAATGATACATGTGAATGCCATGCATTCCTCTGCCCCAAGCGCAAAATGGTAGGTATATGTTTCCTTGCATATCAGAAAATTTATCTTAAGTCTACAGTGTATGCTCTGTTTAAAAATGTCTCATTAGAATTTGCACGTGACCTTTGTTTTGTATCGTACACATTCGATAGTAGTAGTCATTAAGAACATTATGTCAGAGCGTCTGCAGTCATTATGTAAGAGTTGCCCTCTGCCAGTGGCCTTTTAAGGGTGAGGCACCAAGGGCTAAGAAGTGGCACTGGAGTTCACTAGATGTGGAGAGACTGTTGCCATGGCCAACCCCTTGAGGGAATTCTAGGAGGGAACAGGTATCTTTTCTCAGACCATTCTGATTCTTTTAAAAGATCTAGAAATATGATCAGTTAAAGTTATTGTATCTGGATACATTTCTTGGTAAAGGATTTTTGCTTTATATTATACACTTCGGCTCTTCATTGATGATAAGGATGTAGGTAAACCTCCCTTGGGTAACTGATGATAAGCAAATTTTAATTCTTTTCCATTGAATGAAATTTGGTTTAGACTTGGTTAGGTATCCAAGAGAAAGGTATCCAAGACATTTCATTGCTTTCCAAATCCTACCTGATGTTAGTACATAACTTGAAAGTTTTCAGGGATTTGCTGTGTGATGTTTTCATCTTCAGGGTCTTTTCAAAGGCCTCTATTTTTTTTTTTAAACACACTGGTCATATCATGACCACCGTGTTTAAAAAAAAAAAAAAGAAAAAAAAAAAGTTTATTTTCAGGCTCAAGCAGTAACCATCTCCATTGCACAAGCCTTCAATCTAGCATATGAGTACTGGAAAATGTCCATGGAAAATAAACAGAATGGAGAGATTTATGCACAGGAGGAATTGCCTGCTGAAGTTAAGGTGAGCTGTAACATGTATTACTGTGAGGTAGAAAGAATGCTGTCAGAGCCTAGTACCCAAATGAAAATGTCCAAGTATCCTTGAGGATACATTTATACTCCTATCTGTTATCATAATTATGAAAAATATTGCATTTTCAGCAATATTTTCACCAATGAAGAAAGTTAATATCCAAGATTGCTCCTCCAGATTGTAAAATCATCTTTTGTCATAAAAACTTTCAGAACTAAAACTAAACACAATTTTTTGACAGATTTGTTCTCTGCTATAATTAACAGAAAATGAGTAATACTGATGTATTTACCGTATTTTATCAGTGTTTCTCATTTGATTGTAAATTGATTAGTTTTTGCCTACAAAGAAATCTTTCATGACACAGTTTAAGTGAAAAGGGCATAAAGCCAAGATTCAGCCCAGTGTTTGGCATTAGTCCGCAATTATTCAACATAAACTGCACAGTGTGATTTATCAGAAAATTTTCTTGTATAACATTTTCCATATCTTAAATTCGATTCAGCAAAAATAAACGCGCAAATTCCATATGACAGAATAAAATTGAGAATTGAAATTGAAATCTTAGTGAATTTGTATCAACAGGTGAGTTCTGCGATGGTCCACAACAGTAGCAGGAGTAACCATTCACAACCATCAAGCCGAACGTCATCACCGATTCCCATTCGTTCAGATTTTGGCTCATCTGATATGAGCACATCAGGTAATGTGAACTCTGTATAGGCATAAAAACAGTCACACTTATGTAACTGAAACTCCTTTCTTCCTCTCCTCTCTCGTCTCTACCTGCGGGCCAAATGCTCTGTCTCTTCTGTGTCTAGAACCTTTCCTCTTCTACAAGAACTGGAACTTTTTTCTGTCACTGTGCTCCCCAAAGTTTTCTCTCCTCATTTATTTAGAAATATTATGCACATTTCATACATTTATGGATATCTTTATCTTTGTATCCCCTTCTATTGTCTCTCCTTTTATAGTGCAGGTGACATCTTCCTCATCTTGAGCTCTGTTCATTTCTTCCTTGTATTAAATTTACCAGCTTTCCTTCCTCCTCCTCATTTTACAAACTCCATTATCTCCACTGTGCATTGTTACATTCATTTTCTGTATAGTACTTGTAGAACCGTCCTCTTTTTCTGTTGCCTCACTGGTTACCTTTTCATTCCTTTGATCTTGCTACCCCTACCTCTTCCATACAATTTCAGCAGCCCCTAGTCACACTTACTTTTCCTTTACTGTTTGTTTAATTATTATCCTTTATGTCCTGTCTTCGTTGTTGAGGTGTTTAACATCTTCCCAGTAATAGTCTTACTTTAGTTGTCATTGCAGGTTACCAATCTAGTACACAAGCACTGTTGATTGACTTGGAGGACTCCTCAGAAGATGTGGCTGAAGAGTCTTCCAAAAGTCAGCTCCAGAGCAAGACTTCTGTTCTTAGTAAACCTTGGGTAAGTATTTTAACTTAGTTTACCTGTTTCACATACATAAATGAGAATACTTATTCCAAAACAGTTATGCAAAACTTTTGTATAAGTAGTCAGGAGCACTTTAGTAGTTGGTAGCACTTTTTTCAAATATTTCTGTGCTTCACGGTAGCTGGCACTGTAGGTTCAGATATATTAATAATTTTTTTTAATCAGTTCCATATATTCATTCATTATTCACAGCACTGTGTGTTTATGAAGACAACTTCTAACCTTTGGTCTAAATGATAATGGCAGGTCACATGTTTGATATCTAACAGCATCAAAAGAACACATTCACCTCTTACCTGGATAAGTTGTGTGGAAAGTTGGCTAGATTAAGTAAAGATTAATAGATATTAAACAGTTTCATTATATTGGGAGGGTGTTACCAAAACCCACTAGCATGAGGTTACATTATGAATGGAAAGGCACTTCAGTTATGGGAGTTGTATCATCGTGTAATGGACAAAGAGGAGTACACTCTTACTGAGTACCTTTTTACTCAAAAGGAGTTTGTCAGTTCCATGCTGCTGAGTGTAGCATATCCTTGATGCTGCAGGAGCCCCATAAATAGGGTCCTAGGATTATGTAATGATTGGTATGAGTGTGTGCAACTTGTTTGGAAATCCCAGATGTTGAGTGACCTTTGCTTTGCTGCTGCCTTTTTTCTTTTATAGTTGTAGGGGCAACAACAGACTTCAATAATGGCCATCTCGGATGCAGATGAGGGGAAAATGAAGAGCATGACAAAAAATATTGAAATTATTCTAAGCTCCTCAGATGTTCGTAAACATGATTCTTAAAGCTGGAAAAGTTATATGAAGAGGGAAGGATGAAAGGAAGAGAATTCCACACCTTCACTATTCAAAGAAAGGAGGTGGTTTCGTAACAGTCATTTCTCAAGTGGCTGCTCTACAGAGGGAAACTAAGGGAATCAGCACATGCCACAGCTCAGGTCCTTAGTGGCTTGGATACTCGTGGACAGCCCACAAGAGCAGAGGCCAAAATGATAACTCTAGAGCAGAGAAGGACCATCACAGCAGACAGAAAGGGACGGCAGAAGAATAGTAATAGCAGGAGAGTAATTAAGCCAAAAGGTTTTTGATTCCACTCAGGCTGAGAGAAAAGTTAAAGAACCACTCCTGAAATGTGAGCAGTACTCCACTCTGGGGCAAGTAAGATCCCAGTAGATATGGAACAGCTGCTCAGGCAGGAATAAACTCCATGTTCAGACATTTGGTTTTAATTGTTTGTCTAAGTTTGTATGAGTATCTCCAACATATGTGTGTATAGTTAAGTACTTCTTTAAGAGGGAGACCCATTTTCTTGAGGGATAGATTTTCTGGGGCCAGGTGGTCAGCTGTCTGTAGAAAGTTAAGTTAGCACCTTTAAAGATATGATTAACTGCTAGTTAACCAAGGCAACAAGTTCCTTGATTGGAAGATCATGATTGGTGAGCTTTCAGTTGCTAGTTGTTTAAGAGGGTGACTATTTTATGCCAATTCAGGGCTGTGGTCAGCTTAACAAGCATAAAAACATCGTAAGATTGTATTTTGAAAATGGGAATTGGTATTTGAAGTTCAAAATATTCATTTGATCATTATTTCGCTTCAGTCCATGTTTTGATATGCTTGTGTAGTCCCTCAAAAGAGATGTTATACATATACTAAAACATCGGCTAAATTTTTAATAGAACAAGGAAGATAGAGAATAATGTAGGTGTACTGAAACATTAAGCGATGAATTGAGGTCAAACTTCATAGATCTAAGGCTTTACTTGAAGTGCATTACACTGATTTTTTTTTTTTAACAATAAAGTTCATGAAGCATAAAAACAGTACATCTGCTGTTCATGTGCTTACAGCATAGCCTTTAAAGGTAGGTTAGATTAGCCAAACCACTTTTTTATTCATGGTATGATAATATGCATACTAATCTCATATTTCCTTCTATGTAAGGAGTAGCAAGGACCAAGTACTGTAGAAGGCAAGTAGATTAGTGGTTCCCAGTAGTTTAAACTGCCCTTATGTATGTGGAATTTTCCTGCAGTCGCACTTTATTTACTCTAACAAGCACATCTCATTGTGTTGTCACTGCTACCCAGTTAATTGTGTTTTGATTGGTGAAATGTTTGATAAATAAAGAAGTCCATTTCTCTGACTTCCAGGTATTCAATTTTTCCAACTTGCTGTTAGGATTTGTAAAAATTTGATAACTGCTCATGTCAAAAGTCTGGTTATCTGACCTCTGGACCCCTAAACAGAACTTGGGCACTCATGTGTTAGCCACTGGAGATGCTGCTCTTCAGGCATCTATCGTCACTTTTGTTTAAGATATCAGAATCCCTCAGTGCATTTCTTGGAGGCTGCAGTCCCTACCATTAGACTTTTATCAGAAAGAGACATTCCTTTTTAATGTCGGCTAATAACGGGGCAAGTATTTGACAAGTTTATTGGGAAGAAGCACAAAGAAGCAGAAACATGCAGTATTTAGTATTCAGAAGAAAAATTTACAAAATGCAGTGAAGAAGCATTCAGCAAAAAATGAACATTACAAAAATGCAATGAAAATGCATGCTGAAGACGAGTGCCAAAAATTTTTACTTGGGAAGACAAATTTAAAGATGTTTCCACTTGACCTACAACTATGTTGCAAGACCTTGATAAGAGGAAATTCACCATGTTTTATGATTGTTAAATATGGTGAGAAATATGTACAGTATAGGTGAGAAAAGATAGTGAGTGGTGGGATGACAAAGTTGCTTGTGAAGAGAAAAAAAGAGTTGTAAGGGCAGTACTTTACAGGGGTGGAGTGCAAATGATTGGGAGATGTACAGGACAAAGTGGTAGGAGGTCAAGATTATAGTGCAGAGGTTGAAAAAGAAGGCAAATAAAAGTTGAGATGTGAGCATCAGTTAACTAAAGGGAGAATAACATGTTTTGGAAGGTTGTGAGAGAAAAACACGAGAACAGATTGGAACATTAGTGAATGGGTCAAAAGGGAAGTGGTAACAGGTAGGGATAAGATGAGGAGGATAATAATTAAGTATCTTTAAGGATCATTGAATGTTAGATTATAGGTGGCTAGGAAGACACTTTATGCATCTAACAAAATTGTGGAAAAGGATGTTAGGTCTATATATTTAGTTTGCCTTATTCTCCTGACTTAGCTAATGTAAGACACGTACAAAAAAATAGTGCTTTTAATGTTGCCTTCCAGTACAATAACACTACCAGTAAGACCTTTAATTAAAAGTAAGCCAAATTAGCTGAGAATTTAGTGTAATTATGCTGTCAAATGAAAGGCATATCAGGATGTATACATTGGCCAGACAGGTAAAACAGTAACTGAGAGGTGCTATTGGCACAGTCATTCAGTACACAGGGATGACCACAGTAATATGATCACTAAGCTCTAGCAAGTAAACGATGACCCGGTACCTTAACAACGCAGTCACATTGTACCCCTCATCTGGTTATGCTACCCATTACATCATTGAATGTCTTAATTGCTAATACTAAAAACATTATTTTGTCACCCACCAGGTAACTCTAAAGCACATCATCTGTCAACCAAATCATTATGAATGAATTATCTAGAAACAGTAACATATATAGTTGAACACACATCTCGATACCCAGGCCAACCTCCCGCACACATTCCTCCTTAACCACAAGGCACCTCCTACTTTCCCTTTAACAGTCAGGCCAGTGAATACTTCGGCATGGTACTGACAAGATGGAATCTGTTTGGTGGTGTTGGAATTGAAAAGTTTTCTGAATTTTTCACATCTGATGAGGCAGTTTGTGTCCATGAAACATGTCGTGCAGCATGTTCTGAAAAATTATATGTTAAATAAAATCATCTGAACTTCTGAATTGCGATTTCACCTTCATAACTGTCATGGACTTGTGTGATCTTCATGTATGTATCAGGAAACGACAAATATAGATACATCTTCACCTTCCTGCCCTAGAAGCCCTTCTATACACCTGTATCGTTCCTGTATCGTTAATGAACTATGCTGGCAGTTGGTAACACTGTCAGTAAGATATCGCCTTCAATGAGGCATTTATCGTAAACAGTGGACAGAATTGAGAGCAGCATTGTTAAGAAACTTCTTACCCTAATAGATCTTACTTTGCCTTCTCTTGGAGTACAGCCTTGAACAAAATACCCTCATCTGATATTAACCCCTGCTATTGCTTCCTTGAAAGTACCATTTCTAATATTTGTAAACAACAGATTTCATTGCATCTCTGTTCTTGTTTATTGGTGAATTTGAGTATGTATTTTGTCATATAAAACAAACATCATAGGTAGAGCAAACCTGATTGGTCCTTTGTAATTTAGAAGCATACCTACTGTATGTAGTTTAAAACTAACTTGAAGCTATCATAGTGAATATCTCCAATTCTGTTTTGATTTGAAACTGTATAGTATAGCATAACTAATGCTTGCTTTGTGTGACTCCCTAACAGGATGCCTTTGATGACTTCAGTGATATTAGTGATGGATTTTCAAGGTATGTTTACTTTTGAGTCTTTCATGATTTAGACAATTAAGGTTTTTGTTTTGGCTCGAATATATACTAAGTTTTTTGATAATTGATCACTGTTTTTCGCATTAACGAGGTAGCACCAGGAACACGAGAAAGGCTGCATCTGCTCACATCTCATATCCTTTCTTTAGCTGTCATGTCATGCACAAAAAACCTCAGCTTCCTATCCTCAACCAGGCCCTACAGACCATCCATGGTTTATCCTGGACACCACATGCCCTGCTTCAGTCTATTGATGACACTTCTACCCCTGTGTACCACTTTGTTCCAATTCACTTTATCCTGTGTATGCCTTTCATCCTTCTCCTCAGATCACTCAGAATCTTACTGGATGGGAAGAAAGGATGTACATCAAAGGAGCCTTCTTGAATTTGGTGGAGGTCACCATTGGAGTTCTAAGACCATTACTTTCCTTGATCTGTGCGAATGATTTGCCAGAAGGTATGAATATACTTGCAGATGATGGAAAGGTCACAAGAGAAGTGAAAAGTGAGAAGGACTGCATCAGCTTGCAAGGGGACTTGGACATACTCTTAAGTTTGTGTGATAAATGATTGATGAAGTTCAATATGAATAAATATAAAGTGATGAGGATGGGACACTATGAAAGGAGGCCTCAAAATTAATATTTTCTAGTGGGAAATAAGTTTAAGTAGAGTTCGTGTGAGAGGGACTTTAGAGTTCACATCATCCCTTAACTGTTGCCAGAATCCCACATTATGGGAATTGTAAAGGAAACAAATTGTCTACTGGCTGATATTAGGATAGACTTGGAGTATATGGATAAGAAAATACTAAGCAAGCTGTTGACATCAGACAATAAGGTCAAAAATATGCTTTACAGGTTTGGTCACCTCGCCAAATGTAGCACAGAGTTATTATATAAGGTCCATAGAGGGACAGCAAAGATTGCACCAGAATTAAGAGTTAGTTAGAGGAAAAGGTTAGAAGGCTCAGATTTGCCCAACATACAAGAGAATAGTGAAGGGTGACCTTATTGCAACTTTTTAAGTTTTTAAACCAGATTGATAGGGTAGACATTGGACAGTTCTTCAGAAGATTTAAGGATAAAACAACCATGGGACATAACATGAAATTAAGATAAGATATTAAAAGAAAAAAAGCTGTAAAGAAGTACTTTCATGGTACGAGAGGTGGATGAATGGAATAAACTGAATGAGGGCATAGTATATGCAGACAGCACACCCAAGCTTGAAAGGTTGTATGATAATAGAGAATTTTCACTTGATGAGAACCCACAAGTGTGAAGCTCCTTCCCCTTACAGTACAAATAGGTAATTAAGCACTCCTTATGAAGGCTTGTGCTTTAAGATAAAGTTCTTGAATTTCATGCAGACATCTTAGTACTGCCTCACCTACATCATTGGCTTTACCTTATTCACCTTGTTACTACTTTGGATTAAGCTTTACCTTTTTCACCTTATTGATGCTTTGAAGAAAGTTATCTTGTAAATGCTTGCCCAGATCTGGTATCCTGTGCCTAAAGTTAGTGTAAATATAGTAGTTTCTGCAGCATCTCAGAACATGAAGCTGCTCCCCAAACTGTTTCTTGTACACCATATAGCTGAGAATGAAAGCTTAACACTTTGGTGATACACAAATTCACATTATGAATGTTTATTTGTGAAATGTGAAAATTTTACCAATTGAACTATTCTTAACTTTGTTATCACATTGTCATTACTGGAAAGATTTTTTGAAAGGTTAACCACCACGTTTGTTGTTAACTGCAGAGCTGCATTCTCATGTCTGAGTTGAAAATCTTTGTACTTTTCTATATTCCCCTCAATTTCATGATTATTTTTTCTAACCCAGACTCTTGTTTTGCAACCATTCATATTCACAGCCTCATTATTTTTGAAGTTCAAAGTAACAAGCACATAATGACATTCATCCATTAATAAATTTACTTCATATACTGTTCTGTAGTCCATATGGTTACTGTGCTCCTGCCTTACAAGGAGATGCATAATAGTGAGATTTGAAAGTAAACTCTCTGTTCGTTACAGTTGCATTATTAGATAATGGATGTAGCATAATTAAAACTTGAGGAAGATTCATTTGATTTATTCTGATTTGTAAAAGGAGTGAACTCTTCTGATACGTGATACACCATCTTTCTTGGAGAAAAGGGTGTGGTTTCTATAGTATTGTTATATAATTTAGTGCTGTAGGACATGTTTGATGGTCACAACGTTTTATGGCATTTAATTTCTATAACTTGAGTTAAAAACAGTTTTTAATGGTGATCTTTCTCAGTAAGGTTTGTATTCACTTTGCAAAGTAACTATGAGGCATTATTAATGCATCTACAGTTTTGTTCTTGTACAAAATTTAATGTGGCACAGATAGTCTATTTATAATTTTATGTACTACAGTTACTTAAAATTCATTCTGTTGCAGGTTGGCTTTAAGGCGCGAACATCATCCTCAACGTCTGCCTGGGACATCCCCAACGGGTTGGGGCGACATCGATCTTGCAGCATTCACGGATCACCCTCCAGCTTCTCCGACCGGGAGTGGCTCCTGGCCGTCAGCTAGTTCCCCTTCTCCCAGTTCTCCAACAGCCAGCTCACCAACAAATCCATGGTCACTGGGTCAGTCTCCTCCAGATGTATGGGAAGAATTTTCTAAATCGCCAAACATGGCCTTCTTGCACTCCTGCCAATCACCTCCATCGCAGTCAATGATTTCAAACTTTTCTCAGCCTTTAGCAAGATTAAAGAATGATTCATTTGCTCCATCTCAGAAAGTAAAGGACCCATTTATTCCTTGTGTGTTAGAAAAAGATTCTCTAGTTCAAAGTGAGACAACTAAAGACCAGTTTGCTCCAGGTGAGACATTAAAAGACCATACTGTAGAATGTGAAACAGCAAAAGACCCATTTAAACCATGTGAGACAGTGAAAGACCCTTTCTTATCGTGCAAGACAACAAACGACCCATTTGTTTCATGTAGGACATTGAAAGATCCATTTATTCCATCCAAGACTGTGAAAGATCCATTTTTTCCAACAGAGATAGAGAAAGATCCATTCACCTCAAACCATAATTCAAGAGACCCATTCGCTCCTGTACACTTTACACATGACCCATTATCTCCCACTCAGCCAGAAAAATCTAGAGATACTCTTAGTTCCTCCTCCCCAGTTTGTGTCTGTGGCTGTGGTTCTGGTCAACCAGCATGGAGTGGTGATTTGTTAGATGGAAGAAAAGGTAACAGTGTTATATATTTTTAAGTTTTATACGAATTTCCATTTGTATCACGTTTTAAATTATTATCTCACATAGTGCTGCCACATTATTAAAGATTACTGTTAAGATTCTTAATGTTATTTTAGATAATGAAAGAACCTAAGTTGCTTTTTACATGCATATGTACCAAGTGATTTTATTGGCAAGTGCTCTGTAATATGCAAGTAATGAAAAAAGTACTTATTTTAATAATGAGGCCTTATAAACAAGATTAGCACCCTTGCATGAAAGATAAATTTTTTTGAAATTAGTGAATTTTTGGAATCATTTAATTAAAGTCATTGCAGAATTTACTTTATATTCTTCAGCTAAAGCTGATAGTAATATCTGTAAATCTGCGTAGAATACTTTTTCATTGTCTAGCACAGTGGCCGATGCAGTCTCCTCAGCATATGTGTCTTTTCTCGAATAACTTTGAACAATACTCCCAGCTGACAGCCACCACACGAACCTTTTTATCTCCATCCTTTCTGACCCTTTTCCCCTCGTGCTTTACGTTTATCATCATCTCTGCTTACTATATCATCCCAAATGCACTTGCACTCTTTTTGTATATACCCACACCAGTTCAGAATTCCATCATCCAATGCTCCGAATTGTTTGGGATGGAATTACATGCTATGTGAGTTGAAATATGATTAACAGTATTCCCATCAACATATGGAGGGTTGGAAGCATAAAGAATTTTTTAAGGCAGTTCCAGAGACATAGCAATGCTTTTGGTAGAGATGAGCTCCTTGCTTATGTTCCACTTTTTTAACTGTCTCTTTATGACATGGAATACAGAGGACATATTGCCATATCTCCAAGGGACAGTGGGAATCTTTAGATACACACACACACACACACACACACACAGTGTTCATCACCACTACAAGCTGTGCATGTAGATGACTAAAGTAGGGAGTACAGGATAGTATATCATTCTCTGGTAGATTGTTGTTTCGTAAGGCATGTTGATAGATTGCAGGGCTTTTCTTTTAATAAACATCAAGAAATGTCATAAAAAGAAGGGTAGGGGCTAGCCATTTTGGATAGCCTTAGAAGATTGAACAAGCACATTAGTTGTAAAAGAAATTTTTAAGAGAAGCATAAAATTGACTTTGTATGAATGAACTGTGACTTAAAATGTAAATCAAACAGAATGCACATAATAGGTTGTCAGTATTAGCCTACATTAATGTATACATCTGTTCAACACTGCCTTATTTATTATACAGTAGTAATACTTATCAGATGTAATAACTTGTGGTAGTATCAAACATAAGACAACGAGATCAGGGCCAAAATTATTTCAGTAATAAAAGAAACACATTTATTGGAGAAGTGTAAGTTATGGAATTTTTAGATACAGTGCTGTCTCCATTTTTTCCCTAAGATGAACTCCCGGACAGAAGAAAAATATTGCCCTTATTTAATCATTTGCTATTGCAAAGTGGTGCATCTTACTTGCATATGGACATGAGATTATTTAGCATTTTATATTAAAATGCCATAGAAATTTTCAGATTTGACATAAGTAATGTGCAGTACATGGGCTTGAGAAATCCAATGGGTAGTGGTGCAATAGATTCATGAAAATATGTGAAATTTTCTCAATAACAGGTATTTTATTTTGAACGTTACATTTGTTATTGATGTGTGCAACCAGCATAAGAGGGTTTAGACTGTATATTCATAAAGTGAAGTGAATGATATTTTAAATGGAGCATTGTGGCTAAATTATCTGTAATTAATATCCAAAGAATGCTTCAGTCTCGGACAAAAAATAACGGTATTTCTTAACAAATTTAATACATTACTCGTGCAATTGTTATAAAGTAAGCAGCAAATGATTGTGTGAAGCTAGTAGAGGACAATTCTAGAGTCTGGGGCCTTTCATCATCAATTTTTTTTTAATCTTGACTGAAGATAGTCATTACTGGTGTACAAAGTGGCAAATTATGTGTGGTGTTGGACATCCCAGGGCTGCAGGTGGTCATGGCAAAAGAAACATGCTTTTCATCTGATCAGGAATGCATGTTTTTAATGTGGAAATGTTAAAACCTAGTACAAATGTTTAGGTACTTCCATACTGTGGTAAATGATGCCAACCCATTTGGTATGGTGGTTTTGGCCTGAGAATTTAGGTTTCCTTTTATACTTGAAGTATTAGTTAGAATATAAGATTTTATTCAATTGATATTGTAAATACAACTGAATTTAATATAGAGAATGATAGCAAAGATATATTAACATTACCTGACACAAGAACTCACACAAAACATTACACATACATATACAAATTAGAATATGCACATGCCAACACTAAACACAATTGAACTGACTGAAAGCTTAGATTGTTGAAACCTTATTATCTTCCAGTTAAGAATTAGCAGTGTGTTGAATGATTATATATGCAAAATAATGTAATATATTTAAATTTTCTTAAATTCATATATCACAGATCCAGGTAAATACGTAATGTTTTAAAGTTATGTACTTAGTATGTTATAGTATGCTAAGTTCTTTTCCTAACTAAATGTGAGGAAGACATCTTGTCTCAGATATTACTGAAATAAGGCTCATCTCCAACAGTGCTGAAATAGTTTCATAAATATTATTGCATATTAAATATTTATTGAGGCTTGTATGAAAAGAGAGGGAAGTTTGGAACTAAGTCGGAGCTAACAACTTAAAGGGAAATATTATAAATGCAACCTGAAAGATGTAACTCTGTGTTGTGATTAAATATTTGATTTAAGGTACTGCTTGTCTGTTCTTGAAATAGTTTGAACGTAGATTGTTGGTAGCATGAAAAGATTTTAAAAACTAAATGCTGTTAATTTTTAACCATTTTTATGAAAGCAAGGAAATGAGTAAGAAATACCTTGAGACGGGATGTACAATGTATAATTCTTGATACTTATATTTATCTTTAAACAACACTAAACAGTTTCTTGGTAGGAGTAGCAATTATCTAATCAAGTTTGTAAGGTATTTAGCTTATGAGAATTAAGCAGTTTTCTCTCATGTAATATCTCGTGTTTTTGAGAATCCATTGCTGTGATATGTTTGCTCAGTGCTACAGATTTCAGTGTTGAGTATATTGGCTTAGAAGCAGTTTAGCTGTAGAAATTAATGTATAAGTATGTAATTCACCTTGATAGTTGTTTTAGGGTTTATTTTTTATGGTTATGGTATACAAAACATATTTGCTAAAATCTACTTAATGTCACTACATTATCACTGTTTTAGATATCACACAATATTTTAATATTTATGCATATGTTGTCACTTGCACAGTAAGTTTCCAGAAAAAAAAAATTGCTGATCTTTAAGATTTTAGCCCACACAATTGTACAGGCAGCTCATATATCTGTAAGTTTTGAAGCAGCTACAAAGTCATACGTTAAGGTGGACATGCCTTTTTCTGCTCTAAGTTTTAAATTTTTTTTTTCTTTATTTATAGATAAATTTAATGGATAGTGTAGTACTAAGGTATTGTTTGTACTATCCAGTCTACTTACACTGAATTTGAAATTTGATCTGCAGCTATCATTTGTCTAGTTTAAACTGGCATTGTTTGCCTTGTTTACATATTGTTCTGAATTGTCAGAACGTATTTTAAAAGCCCTCATTGCTTATTATAGTCTCACACAATTAATTTGGGGGGCTTAAAAATTAGTAATTTTATTCCAGCCATACAATTCGGCAAACAGTAAACCTTTGGATTTTGTAGACTCATAATGTCAAATTTGATGTATGTATATATATTATTCATTTATAATTACCCCAGGACCAATTTCCGTGAAACAATCATGGTGTTAGCTAGGACCTTTCTAAAGGCTCTTGCAAGCCAAGGCAGCACTACCTATAGTAGCTGGGAAATGTAGACTCCTTTAGCATGGAAAGGTCTTTGACAAGACTGTAATCATGATGATACAGCCTTGCCATAGATGACTTTTCACTAATGGTGTAACCTCTTGCTGGCAAATCCCAATAATGCCTGAATATATATATTATGCTTACTGTAGGACCTCTTCCTAAAAGCTCCTAGAGCCCAAGGCTATGCTACTTCCAGTATCAGGGAAATGTAAACTCCTTTGGATAAAGGAGTTCCTTGACAAGACTTTACTCACAGTGATACATCCTTGTTACTGATGACTTTCCACTTGCAGTTTAACCTCATGCAGGCAGAGCCTGGTAATACCTATAAAGATATATTGTTTTCATTTCATACCTATTCGCTGTTTCCTGCATTAGCAAGGTTTCACCAGGAACAGACAAAGAAAGGCCACATTCGCTCGCATCTGTTCTCCAGTTGTTATGTAATGCACAGAAACCACAGCCCACTTTTCCAGATCAGGCTCCAAGTGGTTTTCCCCTGCTGCTTTCCATACCCTGTTTCAGTTCAATGACAGCACGCTGCCCATTTTGCTTTACCCCTTGCATGCTTTTCATCCTCCTGCACGTTTAGGCCCCAAACACTTGAATCTTTTAAACTCCATCCTTCCATCTCCAATTTAGTCTCATCTTTCTTGCCCCCCATCACTTCCAATACATATATCCTATATGTCAACTACTCTTCACTTACTCTCTCCGTGTGCCCATACCATTTTAGCACGCACACTGTAGCTCTCTCAACCACATTCTTGTTATTAGTACACTTCTCTCTTGATCTGTTATTACTTATTTGATCATCCCTCTTATCACCACATATTATCCTCAAACATTTCATTTGCAACACATCCACCCCCCTAAAAACATTCTCATCTATAACCCATGCCTGGCATCCATACAGTGTCACTGGGACTACTCTACCTTCAAACATACCCATTTTTGCCTTCCCAGATTGTGTAACCTCTTTCCTCACACTCCTCAAAGCTCCCACAACCCTTGTCCCCTCACCAGCTCTACAACTCCCACTCCCATTGTTTCATTCGCTGCTATATTCACTCCCACATACCTAAAACACCCCACTTCCTCTATGGTTTTGTCAGTCAAACTCACACCTCAATTAATCTGTCTCTCTGGCCTGCTAGACCTAATAACATTGTTTTTAATCACATTTACTCTCAACACTCTCCTTTCACACACACTCCAAAACTTAGACACCAACTTGTACAGTTTCTCACTTGAATCTGCCACCAGTGCCATGTCATCTTCAAAAAAACAACTGGCTTGCATCCCAGGCCCCCCTCACCCCCTACACTGCATACTTGCTTCTTTCTCTCTCCAAGACCTTGCATATACTTCCCTTACCATCCCATCTATCAACATATTAAACAGCCATGGTGGCATCACCCCCCTCCCCCCATGCTGCAGACCATCGTTTAACTGGAACCATTCACACTCTTTCTGCACACACACACAACCTTACTCTCTTGATGAAAACTCCGCATTGCTTCTGATGCCTTTCCTCCGACACTATGTATCCTTTAATACCTTCAGAAAGCATCACTATCAACCCTATCATATGCTTTCTTCAGATCCATAAATGCCACAAACAAATCCTCGTGTTTCTCTGAGTATTTCTTGCAATCTTCATTACAAAGACCTGATCCACACATCCTATACCACTCCTGAAACCACATCATTCCTCTATCTATGTTCTGTGCATGCCACCACTCTCTGTCACCAGTCTCCCATACAACTAACTAGGTACACTAACCAAACTTCTGCCTCTGTAATTTGGCATTTTGCCAATCCTCAGGCACCTCACTGTAATCTATACATATACTG
Source organism: Panulirus argus (assembly GCA_038088735.1). Taxonomy (NCBI): domain Eukaryota; kingdom Metazoa; phylum Arthropoda; class Malacostraca; order Decapoda; family Palinuridae; genus Panulirus; species Panulirus argus. Next base: position 18,775 of record JAYMFT010333934.1, read on the forward strand.
AAAATTCTGACTGGCCAATCGACAACAGTCACCTCCCTCCTTAAGAAGGTCAACTACAATATCATCCAATCCAGTTGCCTATCATATTTCATATTATGCAAGAATTTCACCACTACTCTCTTCACCAAACCACTTGCCATGACTCCTTCACTCAGCATACTCAGCCAAATATCTTACATCTGCCACCCTATCCCACTCCAAAGGAGTTCACATTTCTCTGCTAATGGAAGGGGTGTAACCTTGGGTTGCAGAATCCTCTGGAAATAAGATCCTGAGTAACACCAGGACTCTCTAATATAAATTGGTCCTGGGTGCATTACACATGACTGCTAGAAAATGGATGTGGCCTTTCTTCGTATGTTTCTTGCCGCTACCTCGATGACGTAGGGGTGGTGATGCTTTTTCCTGGGGCTAGATGGTGCCAGGAATGGATGAAGGCAAGCAAGTATGAATTTGTACATGTGTATGTATGTATATGTATGTATCGTGCATGTATGTATATATGCGTGTATGTGAGTGGCTGGGTCTTTCTTCGTCTGTTTCCTGGCGCTACCTCTCTGATGCGGGAAATGACAATCAAGTATAATGAATAAGTGTAAATATATATATTCATACATATTTGCCATTTCCTGCATAGGCAAGGTAGTGTTAACACCAGAGGACAGAGCATTGGAGGGAAAATCCTCACTTGGCCCCCTTCTCTTTTCCCTCTTTTGGAAAATTAAAAACTGGAGGGGAGGATTTCCAGCCCCCACGCCCTCCCCTTTTAGTTGCCTTCTATGATACTCTGGTAATACATGGAAAGTATTCTTTCTCCATTATCTCCTATCTCCAAAGGAGTTTATCATTCCCCTACTACTGGATGTAGTGCAGCCTTAGAGCTGAAGGAACTCCTGAAAAGAAGTACTGGGTAACAAAACAGGACCCTTTCTGAAAAAGGGGTCTTAGGGCAATTATAAATAAAATAATACCAATGCCTGGCTTAGTTTTTAAATTTATTGAAACAGGTTATGTAAGAAATTACTAACTCAAAAGATAGAGGCACTTATAAAATACCTCCATACTTTAATTTTTGTGTACTTCCCTCTCGTGTGATGTTAATCAGTATAATTAATATTAATTGAATAAAAACTAGATAATGGTATTGACTCTTGTAGCTGTGTGTAAAGACTATTTTGCAAGTTACAAATGTAGCATCACACATTTATATCCTGAAAGAATGAAAAATGTGTCATCTTTTGCTTTGATTTACATAAGAACCTTAATGCAAAGATTTGATATATAATGTAGTATTCAGTGTTCCTAAGTACTGCAGGCTAAGTATCCTGCATTATTCCTTTGTCTGCCTCCTGTGTTCATAAACTCCCTCAGTAAACATGTAGCTGATAGGGATAAAGTATTGGAAAAAAATGTTCATAGAGATAAGTTGAAAGATGCATGATAAGCAGACTGTGTTATGAATGTTCTCAGAATGTTCTATGTTAATGTTGCAAGACTAAGCACTATGAAATGGTGCTGCCAAATCTGTACCTGAGCTGAGAGATTGTACTATTTCTGGAGGCTGTGGGATCTAAGGATGGTGGGTTTCAGACAAATTATGTGGGTTTGGGAAAGATGGATCCACAATTGTAGGCCCTGAGGTAGAGAAAAACTAGACTGCAGTACCATGGGGACCAGTGTTGGATCAGTGTGGTGTTGGTAAAGCCGGTTACAGTAAGATTTTACCCAGTGCTGCTTTGCAGTTATGTGATAGTTCATGATGGTGATGCTTTATTTCAGGAACTGATATATAATTTGATCATGTGCAGGTGTTTTAACAGAACTTGGTGATGGTGTCGGGTTATGTTTGTTTTGTGGTCCTGAAACCATGGGTATAAATTTAAAGATGAAAAAGCATCTAAAATGGTTTGGATGCATCACTCATTAGTTTAATGTAAAATTTTCAATAATATTTTCATGTGTATGGTTGGTTTCATTTATTCACACTATGTATATATGTCTTCAAATTTTTCAGCATTTTTCGGACTGGCTGTGTACACAAGCAGTGAATTCAAGCAGTTGGTTCTTTGTTACAAGACTATTCATAAAATTGTAGATTTGTCATTCGTGATTATCTTACAATTAAAATGTTTAAAGGCAGTATTCATTTTACTTGACAACCAGGTGCTATTCTGCACAATTCTGTTTCCAGTTAAAATTACAGCCAAAACTTTGGTGATAAGTAAAATACTGGCTTTGATGAGAGAAACGATTTGAGTGAAACCATTAAAAAGGTATAAAAGATTTTACCTAATCGTAATTACTCCTTTGTAGGATAAGGAGAAGGAGTTCTACACTTGTAGGACCCCATATCTATATCTCTACCATCCAATATCTTCATAAAAATCTGTATACTGCCAGCATTCACAATTTCATCAATCAGTGTATTCCAGTCATTCACCACCAAGATGTTAAAGTAATACTTATTCCTAACAAGCCTATTGCTTTACATGTGACCTCAGGTCACACTGTCATGGTATTTCGTAATGAACCGTTTACTGCCATCATCACGCTGAAACCTGAAGGTCATCCCATAATCTATATCTTTCATGGTGGGCACATTTATGACCCCCTGGCCCCTCAATGAAGCTCGGTTCTTATTAATTTATGCACCAAATTTGTTAGCTTCCTCTGGAGTATTGGAAAATGTTTCTGCTTTAAGTATGATGACCAGACTTGTGATGCATATTCTTGTTTGTGTAAAATTATGAATAATTTGCCAAACATTTCCTTATCCGTGTACAGTAGGGTCACGATAAAGTGCAGTTCAACAAAATTTTGATACAGAACAAGCACCTAAATTGCATTTTTTCATTTTAACACGAACTATTGTGGGATACTGTGAACCCAACTGGTTGCACCATGCAACTTAACAAAGTTGAACATGCCACACTGCCAAACTGAGCCTGTTGCCAATATGCCTGAAGTATCCAACAAATACTCTTACTAAAAGTGAGCCTATTCAAGATAATGAATGAACATGAGAATGGTCTAATGTTTCAGCAGTTCACCTTTATGGCGTTAAAGATGTCAGCATCTGCACCATAATGAAAAGTGCATCTATCAGGAAAGCATTTTCTCAGCCAACTATTTCAGATACAAAAATGCATCTCAAGATGCCCATATCTGTGAAGGTGGAGGATATTCCTCCGTTAAATCCTTTAATAACATCCACAGGAAAATGTTCTCCCTACCCTAAAAAATCTGGAATTTCAAGGATGATGGAAAGTGGTTTCTTGAAATATCGAAGATAAATGTTGGAACAACTTTGGCTCATGCCCAAAAGTGTAATTACTTGACTAAGTATTACTTATTCATTCAGCACATTCTGCTACACAGCCATGTTTGACAACCAGATATATGCTTGCCACAAAGTAAACATTACTATTCAGCTGTTTTGTGCTATATATGAAATTTGTTGCTACTTTCACTTTCATATTGCATACTTCAGTATTTTTGTATTGTGATTCAAACTAATTTATCTTGTTCATAGAAATGAATGTAATACCTGTATGAAATACTGAGATGTGTGGGTGGTATCACATAGAAATGATCACAAGGGAGTGTCAGCCCAACAGCCAGCTAGGTAAGCAATTCTCAATGTCTTCTCTGTTTTGCCAAATATGCTTTTCAGTTTTTAACATATTTCATTTTGAGAAAAAGAGAAAAATAATGTTATTAAATGATTTTTATTATAACAGCAATAGCACACAGCAAATGATGAATAAAATTCAATACATTTGTTATAAAAAGAAAAAATTCAATTTATATTCCATGCCTATCTTTGTCATTACATCCTCCCTATCATCCAATCTCTCCTAACCCATTACTAAGACACCAGTACAGACATGGAGTATAATGCACATCACCACCACCATACTCATCACTGCCCAACTGACATGGCTTCTGAATAAAAGTACTGTGCTGACCCAATTCTCATAACAAAAGCAATACATGTGTAATGCACTGAAACCACAGCTCCCTATCCACATCCAGGCCCCACAGACCTCTCCATGGTTTACCCCAGATGTTTCACTTGCCCTGGTTCAATCCATTGACAACACATTGACCCCGGTATACCACATTGTTCATTTCACCTTATTCCGTACATGCCTTTCACCCTCTGGCATATTCATGCCCCTGGCTGCTCAAAATCCCTTTCACTCCATCCTTCCACCTCCATTTCGGTCTCCTGGTTCTCCTTGTTCCCTCCACCTCTGAAATGTATATTTTCTTTGTCAACCTTTCCTTACTCATTCATCCCATATGTCCAAACCATTTCATCACACCCTCCTCTACTCTCTCAACCTCACTCTTTTCATTATCACACATCTCTCTTACCCTTACATTACTTACTCGATCAAACCATCTCACACTACATATTGTCCTTAAACATTTCATTTCC
>JAYMFT010334045.1:0-23213 GCA_038088735.1 Panulirus argus
TCATGTGTTAACACATATTAGTGAGATAATAATTACAAATAACTAATGAAAAATTAATGGTATGCGTGTGTATCTTATAAATTTGCTCACATCCATTTTCTGTCTGTCATGTGCAGTGCTGTGAAACCACAGCCCCCCATCCACAACCAAGCCCCACAGACCTTTCCATGGCTTCCCCAGGCCACTTTACATGCCTTGATTCAGTTCTTTGACAGCATGTCACCCCTTGTATACCATTTTGTTCCAGTGAACATAGACAGAGAGGAAAAACTCAAGAGTAAGTATACCTTACCCCCTGTAGAGCATTGGTCAAGGCCCACAGCAGCCTGGGGATGTAATTAAACAAACAAAGGAAAATGAAGTGGATGATAATGGATGAAGAATAAGACAGAGAGATGATTAAGTCACTAGAGAGGAAATCAGGGAGGGGATATATAGAGGATGAGAAAAATAATAAACTGAATATAATTTGTTGCTAAAGAGAAGGAGCATAACTTGACATTTAATGAATATAATGTTGATGTTGATGTATAAATATGCTATATTGGGGAAAGTTATAAGAGTAATGATAACAGTAGTCGTAGTAATGACAATGATGATTACAGAAATAAAGAAAAAGTGATAATGAATAAAATCTCAGAGCTGCAACAGTGACCTGCCATATTTCCCACTTGACATAAAATAAAAAGGATCGTTGAGATTAACAAGGGAGCATAGACATATTGATAAAGATGAGTGAGTATTGCTTTTTATACAAGAATGCCCTAAACAATGATAATAAAAAAAAAGGTTTGTAAGAAAACCTGTTACGTCAGCTGTGCAAATATAAACCACAGCATGATCAAAAATGTCAGAAGTGCTCTACAAGAAAACAGTGTACATTTTATGTGCTGTAGAGACACATCTTATTGCATTTGGACTTATTATATGGGAATCTGAGGTGGATATTAAAAAGTTTGAGAAAGTGCTACACTCACTCTATTACATGTGGAAAAAAGTTGCAGGATGTCACTTCCAATGCAGGCTCAGACAAAAATGGGAAATGGTTTAATGGAGAGTGATTGAGTGATTAGAAGGCTTCATAGACCCTGAAATAGCTGTAGAGGGAAAGTCCACTGTGGAAATTGATGTTGAAAGTGGAGGCCAGAAAACTTCAACCACAGACATGAGTGCAGAAAGAGACAAGAGACATCGATTTAGGTATAGAAGGAGAGGGAGAAAGTGGAAGCCAAGAAACTGCAAGCAAAGACATGATTACAGAAAGAGACAGAGACACTAACTCAGATAAAGAAGGTGATGGAGAAAGTGAAGGACAGGAAACCTTTAACTTAGACATGGATTCAGAAGGAAAGAGAGGAGGAGAAAAGAAAGTGGAATCCAAGAAACTCTCTTAGGCCTGGCCATGGATATGGAGAGTCTGAGATGCAGTGTAGTGAAAGAATGACAAATCAAAGGGGTGCTTCAAGTCTGTGGATACTAAGTTTGGGGAAATTGCATTTGTGTGAAGACTGGCATATCAAACTGGGGAAAATGTAAATCTGAACACCCTAGAAAGTGTCTGAACTGGCTGAAGAAAAGTAAATGCCAGTATAGATAAGAACGCAGATTTTCCCATCCAGAATTGTGCAAATCATCACTAGAGGTTAGGCATTGCTAGAGTGAGTACTGTAAGAATCACTACATATCAGCAACAGTGAAACATATCCCTCATGCCCATCACAATACATGAACTTTTTTAAGTCTCACACACAGGGCCAAACAAAGGGAGGGAAGAACAGCCAGAGGAGGAAATGACACGAGTCTCCATCTTCAAAATGATGAAGGAACTGATAGTCTCCATCCTCAAAATGATGAAGGAACTGAAAGTGCTGAGCCAGGTTCAACATCCTTTCTATATGCCAACATACAAGGACTTAAATCTCATCAAACAAATAAAATTGCATTTATAAGTTGCTTTCATTATGAATTAAGTGCAGTATTCATGGCCTTCACTGAAATACACATTAAAGACCAAATGAATAGTGAGGTCTGGATCCCAAACTACACAGGACAAGAAGATCATGTAGAGGAGTTGGACTGTATATGATAGATACTCTTAAAACACCTGAACTCAAATGATGTAGTAGAAGCACTTGTTATCAAGACTGAAAAACCAAATCTGGTCATAGCATTAATCTATAGACCACCAGATGCAAAGGCTCAAGAATTTATGGAACAATTAAGCATACAATCATGTTTTGACCTCCTGGGAAACCCAGTCCCCAATATATTGTCTTAGGAGACTTCAACCTCCCACACATTAAATGAAGACTGGTGGGAAATAACATCATAGCTAAAAGTGTTGACACTAGAAGCAGCCCAGATGAATGGCTGCTTAAAAGTTATTCAGATTATGTGAAAAGTTCTCTCTATGTCAACAAATAACGAAACCAAACAGAAGAAATAACACTCTGGGCTTAATATTTGCAAATAGTTTGGAACTATTATGTGACATCACTATCTTAAACACCCTCAGCTCTGACCATAACCTAATGGAAGTCAAAACGAGTTTGGATGCTAAACTGTTTAGACAGAAAACATATAACAATGGAGGTATATTCAGTAATTTCAGTTTTAATAGTAAGCAGATAAAATGGGGGGGATGTGATCTGTGAGATGTCTGCTACACAATGATACACCCGGCTGAGTACCAAAACAGAGGATCTGTCTATCTATATCTGTTCCATCCTGGAACTCCCTCAAGGGGAAGGACCTTGCAATATAGTCACCATATCTGATAGACTCCAATGGCAGAGGGCAACTCTTGTGCAGAGTTTGCAGAGGCTCCTACCTAATGCTCCTACTGACTACTACTACAAAACAGAGAAGTGTGTAAATGACATGACTACTTTGGTACTCCAAATATGCAGCAGACATATACCAACAAGAAAGCATCCAAGGTCTAGGGTGGAATGAGTAAGATAAGCACTTTACAGGAGGCAAAAAAGAATTGCAGACTTTCTAAAGAAGCCATAGCTCACCCAGTAGAGGAAGGAAAACCAATCAACATTTTTTCATACATACCATAAAATGAAAATGTCATAACAAACACAGGAAAAGGAAGACGAGGAAAAAGACATTAATTAAATACGATATAATCCAAAATACTTTTACCCATGCACAAAACTCAAGTCCAGGACCACAGACTCCATTGGCCCAATAGACGTAGAAAGCATTTATAATGGTGACTGGTAGGAGGTGAGTGAGATTCTAAAGGGCAATGTGAATATGTATTCAGTGAACCAAATACCACATTAAAGATACATGACCTAACAGGAGGGTTAGTGACATCTGCTTAGTGAGTCAGCACTTTCATAATTGTCAAGTTGCACTCTTCTGACCTAGGTAGCTGTGCTTTCTTTCTGTCTCACTAACATGTGGACTACTGGCATTCTGTCCACAAATATACCTGTCCTTGTCATATTTAACACTTGACAACACTGAACTCATGCAGCTCATTTTTCATAACTAGATTTTTCTGCGGTACGCACTATGCACTAGCCCTGCCTTTTGGCAAAATGGTAGGAGCAGTTGATAGAAATGTAGGTAGGAACATATAGGCAGAATTATTAGGTAGAAACATTGGATAGGAACATTAGATAGAAGTAGTCATTAGGAACATTAGATAGGAGCCTCTGCAAACATTGCACTAGTCTTGCCCTCTACCAGTGGCCTGTTAAGGGTGAGGCACTAAAGGCTAAGAAGTGGCACTAGAGTTCTTTAGTTATGGAGACTATTGCCGTGACCACCCCTTTGAGGGAGTTCCAATTTGAACAGGTGTCAGAGATAGATAGATAGATAGATAGATAGACTTTTTCCTAAACAGTAATCCCCAAGTTTGCACATAGCAGATATTACCAACTCAGCACAGGATTTTGAGAGGGCCATTGAGAGCATGCAATCAGGTTCAGGCCCAGACTTGGGAAACTCAGTCTTCATGAAGAAATGCAAAACATCTCTAGCACGAGCACTAACTAACCTCTGGAGGAAAAGTTCTAGATTCTGATATTGTTCCTGAGTGTCTGAAACTGACTCATTGCCCCACTCCACATTGGTTTCGTTAGGTAAAGTTAGCTGTCCCAGAAACTGTCAACTGATGGCATTAACATTGCACATTATTGAGATCTTTGAAAGAGTCCTGTGTTGCTAACTGCCTGAATTTATGGAACTGACCAACCTACATAACCCAGGACAACATGGTTTTAGGGTGGGAAGAATTTTCCTCTATCAGTTGCATTATCATGCTAATAGGATTCTTGGAGCTTTGGAAAGCACACAAAATGATAAATAGGATTCTTGGAGCTCTGGAAAACACACAAAATGATGACATGATAAATTTAGACCTTGCAAAAGCATTTGACAGATGTGACAATGGTGCCATAGTACCTAAAATGCAAAAGATGAGAATAACTGGAAAAGTTGGGAGATGGATGTACAACTTTTTAACAAACAGGTCAAAACATATAGTTGCGATTTTAGGCTCAAAAAAGTGCCCCCTATGACTTGGGTATATTATCTCAGCATGTTCGTACAGCTCCCTAGATGCCCTCAAGCACCACAGGTCCATACCTGTAGTGATTTTAGCCTCAGAAAAGTGCCCCGTATGACTCGGGTATATTATCTCAGCATGTTCGTACGGCTCCCTGGATGCCCTCAAGCACCACAGGTCCGTGGTCATTTTAGTCTCAAAAAAGTGCCCCTCCGACTTGAGTATATTATCTAAATATGCTCGTATGGCTCCCTACACGCCCTCAAGCACCACAGGTGGCAATTTTAGGCTAAAAAAAGTGCCTTCTATGACTCGGGTATATTATCTCAACATGTTCGTATTGCTCCCTAGACGCCCTCAAGCACCACTGGTCTGTACATGTGACAATTTTAGGCTCAAAAAAGTGCCCCGTATGACTCAGGTATATTAGCTCAACATGTTTGTATTGCTCCCTTGACACCCTCAATCACCACAAGTCCGTACCTGTTGCGATTTTAGGCTCAAAACAGTGCCCCGTATGACAAGGGTATATAATCTCAGCATTTTTGTATGGCTCCCTAGACTCCCTTAAGCACCACAGGTCCGTACCTGTAGTGATTTTAGGTTCAGAAAAGTGCCCCGTATGACAAGGGTATATTATATCAACACGTTCATATCGCTTCCTAGAAACCCTCAAGCATAACAGGTCCGTACGTGTGTAGATTTTAGGCTCAAAAAAGTGCCTTCTATGACTCGGGTATATTATCTCAGCATGTTTGTATGTCTCCCTGGACAACCTCAAGCACCACAGGTCAGTACCTGTTGCGATTTTAGGCGAAAAAAAGTACCCCGTATGACTTGGGTATATTATCTCAGCATGTTCGTACGGCTCCCTAGACGCCCTCAAGCAACACAGGCCCATACCTGCGGCGATTTTAGGCTCAAATAATTGCCCCATATGACTCGGGTATATTATCTCAGCATGTTCGTATGGCTCCCTAGATGCACTCAAGCACCACAGGTCTGTACCTGTGGCGATTTTAGGCTCAGAAAATTGCCCCATATGACTCGGGTGTATTATCTCAACATGTTCATATGGCTCCCTTGACACGCTCAAGCATCACAGGTCCATACCTGTGGCGATTTTAGGTCCAGAAAAGTGCCCTGTATGACATGGATATATTATCTTAACATGTTTGTATAGCTCCCTAGATGCCCTCAAGCACCACAGGTCTGTACCTGTTTCGATTTTAGGCTCAAAAAAGTGCCTTGTATGACTTGGGTATTTTATCTCAACATGTTTGAATGGCTTCCTAGTACCTGTGGTGATTTTAGGCTCAGAAAAGTGCCCCTCCATCTCAGGTATATTATCTCAGCATGTTCATACAGCTCCCTAGATGCCCTTAAGCACCACAGGTCCGTACCTGTGGCAATTTTAGGCTCAAAAAAGTGCCTTGTATGACTCGGGTATATTATCTCAGCATGCTCGTACAGCTCCCTGGATGCCCTAAAGCACCACGGACCTCCGTACCTGTTGCAATTTTAGGCTCAAAAAAGTGCCCTGTATGACTCAGGTATATTATCTCAACATGTTCATATGGCTCCCTAGACACCCTCAAGCACCACAGATCCGTCTGTATCTGTGGCAATTTTAGGCTCAGAAAAGTGCCCCTTCGACTCGGGTATATTATCTCAGCATGTTTGTATGGCTCCCTAGACACCCTGAAGCACCACAGGTCCGTACCTGTGGTGATTTTAGGCTCAGAAAAGTGCCCCGTATGACTCGTGTATATTATCTCAGCATGTTCATATGGCTCCCTGGATGCCCTAAAGCTCCACACAGGTCCATACCTGTTGTGATTTTAGGCTAAAAAAAGTGCCCCGTATGACTCGGGTATATTATCTCAACATGTTCGTATGGCTCCCTAGACACCCTCAAGCACCACAGATTCATACCTGTGGCAATTTTAGGTTCAGAAAAATGCCCCGTATGACTTGGGTATATTATCTCAACATGTTCATATGGCTCCCTAGATGCCCTCAAGCAACACACGTCCGTACGTGTGACGATTTTAGGTTCAAAAAAGTACCTCGTATGACTTAGGTATCTTATCTCAACATGTTCATATGGCTCCGTTAATGCCTTCAAGCACCACAGGTCCATAACTGTGGCAATTTTAGGCTCAGAAAAGTGCCCCTCCTACCTGGGTATATTATCTCAGCATATTCGTACGGCTACCTAGATGCCTTCAAGAACCACAGGTCCGTACCTGTTGCGACTTTAGGCTCAAATAAGTGCCCCGTATGACTCAAGTATATTATCTCAGCATGTTCATACAGCTCCCTAGATGCCCTCAGGCACTGCAGGTTCACACCTGTGGCAATTTTAGGCTCAGAAAAGTGCCCTGTATGACTTGGGTATATTATCTCAACATGTTTGCATGGCTCCCTAGATGCCTTGAAGCACCAAAGATCCGTAACTATGGCGATTTTAGGTTCAGAAAAGTGCTCCGTATGACTTGGGTATATTATATCAACATGTTTGTATGGCTCTCTAGATGCCCTTAAGCACAACAGGTCCGTACCTGTGGCGATTTTAGGCTCAAAAAAATGCCCAGTATGACTCGTGTATTTTATCTCAGCATATTGATATGGCTCCCTAGATGCAATCAAGCACCACAGCTCTGTACCTGTGGCGAATTTAGGCTGAGAAAAGTGCGCCATATGACTCAGGTATATTATCTCAACATGTTCATATGGCTCTCTAGACGCCCTCAAGCACCACAGTCCGTACCTTTTGCAATTTTTGGCTCCAAAAAAGTGCCCTGTATGACTCCTGTACATTTTCTCAGCATGTTCATATGGCTCCCTAGATGCCCTCAAGCACCACAAGTCTGTACCTGTGGTGATTTTAGGCTCAAAAAAGTGCCCCTCCAACTCAGGCATATTATCTGAGCATGTTTGTATGGCTCCCTAGACGCCCTCAAGCACCACAGGTCCGTACCTGTTGCGATTTTAGGCTCAAAAAGGTACCCTGTATGACTCGGGTATATTATCTCAACATGTTCGTATGGCTTCCTAGATGCCCTCAAGCACCACAGGTCTGTACCTGTTGCGATTTTAGGCTCAAATAAGTGCCCCATATTACTCGGGCATATTATCTCAACATGTTCGTATGGCTCCCTAGACGCCCTCAAGCACCACAGGTCCATACATGTGGCAATTTTAGGCTCAGAAAAGTGCCCCTCCGATTTAGGTATATTATCTTAACATGTTTGTATGGCTCCCTAGACACCCTCAAGCACCAAAGGTCCGTACCTGTAGCGATTTTAGGTTCAGAAAAGTGTTCCGTATGACTCGGGTATATTTTATCAACATGTTCATATGGCTCCCTAGATGCCCTGAAGCACCACAGGTGGCGATTTTAGGCTCAAAAATGTGCCCCGTATGACTCGTATATATTACCTCAACTTGTTTGTATGGCTCCCTAGACGCCCTTAACTACAACAGGTCCATACCTGTGGCGATTTTAGGCTCAAAAAAGTGCCCAGCATGACTCAGGTATATTATCTCAACATGTTCATATGGCTCCCTAGACACCCTTAAGCACCAATGGTCCATACCTGTGACAATTTTATGCTCAAAAAAGTGCCCTCTATGACTAGTGTATCTTATTTCAACATGTTTGTATGGCTCCCTAGGTGCCCTCAAGCACCACATGTGGCGATTTTAGGCTCAAATAAGTGTCCCGTATGACTTGGGTATATCATCTCCCCATATTCATACGGCTTCCTAGACGCACTCAAGCACCACCTTTGGCAATTGTAGGCTCAGGAAAGTGCCCCACATGACTCAGGTATATTATCTCAACATGTTCGTATGGCTCCCTAGACGCCCTTGAGCACCACAGGTCCATACCTGTGGCAATTTTAGGCTCAGAAAAGTGCCCCTCCAACTCAGGTATATTATCTTAGCTAATCGTACAGCTCCCTAGATGCTCTTAAGCACCACAGGTCCATACCTGTTGCGATTTTAGGCTATAAAAAGTGCCCCATATGACACAGGTATGTTTTCTCAGCATCTTCATACAGCTCCTTAGACGCCCTCAAGCACCACAGGTCTGTACCTGTGGCGATTTTAGGCTTTGAAAAGTGCCCCTCCGACTGAGGCATATTATCTCAGCATGTTCGTACGGCTCCCTAGATGCCCTCAAGCACCACAGGTCCATACCTGTGGTGATTTTAGGCTCAAAAAAAGTGCCTCGTATGACTTGGGTATATTATTTCAGTTTGTTCTTATGGCTTCCTGGATGCCCTCAAGCACCACCTGTGGCGATTTTAGGCTCAAAAAAATGCCCAGTATGACTCGTGTATATTATCTCAACATGTTCGTATGGCTCCCTAGCACCACAGGTCTGTACCTGTGGCAATTTTAGGCTAAAAAATGCCCCTTTTCACTCGGGTATATTATCTCAACATGTTTGTATGGCACTCTAGATGCCCTCAAGCACTACAGGTTCAGAAAAGTGCCCCTTATGACTCAGGTATATTATATCAACATGTTCGTATGGCTCCCTAGATGCCCTCAAGCACCACAGGTTCGTACCTATGGCAATTTTAGGCTAAAAAAAGTGCCCCTTATGACTCAGGTATATTATCTCAACATGTTCGTATGGCTCCCTAGATGCCCTTAAGCACCACAGGTCCATGTACCTGTGGCAATTTTAGGCTTAAATAATTGCCCTATGTGACTCAAGCATATTACCTCAGCATGTTCGTATGGCTCCCAAGATGCCCTCAAGCACTACAATTCCGTACCTGTAGCGATTTTAGGCAAAAAAAATGCCCCGTATTTCTCGGGTATATTATTTGAGCATGTTCGTATGGCTCTCTGGACGCCCTCAAGCACCACAGCTTCGTATCTGTGGCAATTTTAGGCTCAAAAAAGTGCCTTGTATGACCCGGGTGTATTATCTCAGCATGTTCGTATGGCTCCCTAGACGTCCTCAATCACAACAGGTCCGTACCTGTGGCGATTTTAGGCTCAAATAATTGCCCTGTATGACTTGGGTATATTATCTCAGCATGTTCGTATGGCTCCCTGAATGCCATCAACTACCATAGGTCCGTACCTGTGGCGGTTTTAATCTAAAAAAAGTGCCCCTTATGACTTGGGTATATTATCTCAGCATGTTCGTACGGCTCCCTGGATGCCGTAAAGCACCACAGGTCCTTATGTGTTGCAATTTTAGGCACAAAAAAATGCTCTGTATGACTCGGTTATATTATCTCAACATGTTCGTTTGGCTCCCTAGATGCCCTCAATAACCACAGGTCCATACATGTTGCGATTTTAGGCTGATAAAAGTGCTCCGTATGACTCAGGTATATTATCTCAACATGTTCGTATGGCTCCCTAGACATGCTCAAGCACCACAGGTCCGTACCTGTGGCGATTTTAGGCTAAAAAAATTGCCCCATATGACTCGGGTGTCTTATCTCAGCATGTTCGTAAGGCTCTGTTAACACCCTCAAGCACCACAGGTCCATACCTGTGGCAATTTTAGGATCAGAAAAGTGCCACGTATGACTCGGGTATATTATCTCAACATATTCATATGGCTCCCTAGATACCCTCAAGCACCACAGGTCCGTACCTTTGGCGATTTTAGGCTAAAAAAATTGCCCCATATGACTCGGGTGTCTTATCTCACCAAGTTTGTATGGCTCAGAAAAGTGCCCCTCTGGCTCGGGTATATTATGGCTCCCTAGATGCTTTCAAGTACCATAGGTCCGTACCTTTGGCGATTTTAATCTAAAAAAAAGTGCCCCGTATGACTAGGATATATTATCTCAGCATGTTCATGTGGCTCCCTAGATGCCCTCAAGCACTACAGGTCCGTACGTGTGGCAATTTTAGGTTCAGAAAAGTGTCTTGTATGACTCAAAAAGTGCTCCCTGTGAGTCGAGTATATTATGTCAACATGTTCATATGGCTCCCTAGATGCCCTCAAGAACCACAGGTCCGTATATACATGTTGCGATTTTAGGCTAAAAGTGCTCCGTATGACTCAGGTATATTATCTCAACATGTTCATATGGCTCCCTAGACGCCCTTAAGCACAACAAGTCCATACTTGTGGCGATTTTAGGCTTATAAAAAGTGCCCCATATGACTCGGGTATATTATCTCAGCATGTTTGTATGGTTCCCTAGATGCCCTTAAGCACCACAGGTGGCGATTTTAGTCTCAAATAAGTGCCCTGTTTGACTTGGGTATATTATTTCAGTATGTTCGTATTGCTCCTTAGATGCCCTCAAGTACCATAGGTCCGTACCTGTGGCGATTTTAATCTAAAAAAAGTGCCCCATATGACTCGGGTATATTATCTTAGCATGTTCTTATGGCTCCCAGGACGACCTTATGCACCACAAGTCCATACCTGTGGCGATTTTAAGTTCAGAAAAGTGCCCCGTATGACTCGAGTATATTATATTAACATGTTCGTATGGCTCCCTAGATGCCTTCAAGCACCACAAGTCCGTCCCGGTGGCAATTTTAGGCTCAAAAAAAGTGCCCAGTATGACTTGGGTATATTATCTCAACATGTTCATATGGCTCCCTAGATGCCCATAAGAACCAAAGGTCTGTACCTGTGGCAATTTTAGGTTTAAAAAAGTGCCCCATATGACTCGTGTATCTCATCTCAATATGTTTATATGGTTCCCTGGACACCCTTAAGCTCAAATAAGTGCCCCGTATGATTCAGGTATATTATTTCAGCATGTTCTTATTGCTCCCAGATGCCCTCAAGTACCATAGGTCCGTAACTGTTAATCTAAAAAAAGTGCCCCATATGACTTGGGTATATTATCTTAGCATGTTTATACGGCTCCTGGACGGCCTCAAGCACCACAGGTCTGTACCTGTGGTGATTTTAAGCTCAGAAAAGTGCCTCTCTGACTCGGGTATATTATCTCATTATATTCGTGCAGCTCCCTAGATGCCATCAAGTACCATAGGTCCGTACCTGTGGCAATTTTAGGCTAAAAAAGTGTCCTATATGACTGAGGTATATTATCTCAACATGTTTGTATGGCTCCCTAGACACCCTCGAGCACCACAGGTTCATACCTCTGGCGATTTTAGGCTCAGAAAAGTGACCCTCTGACTCAGGTATATTATCTCAGCATTTTCATACGGCTCCTTAGATGCCCTCAAGAACCAGAGGTCCATACCTGTTGCGACTTTAGGCTCAAATAAGTGCCCCGTATGACTTGGGTATATTATCTCAGCATGTTTGTATGGATGGCTCCCTAGATGCCCTGAAGCACTGCAGGTCCATACCTATGGCGATTTTAGGCTCAGAAAAGTGCACTGTATGACTTGGGTACATTATCTCAACATATTTGTATGGCTCCCTAGACGCCAGCAGGCACCATAGGTCCGTACCTGCGGTGATTTTAGGTTCAGAAAAGTGCCCCGTATGACTCGGGTATATTATATCAACGTGGTCATATGGTTCCCTAGACGCCCTCAAGCACCACAGGTCCGTACCTGTGGTGATTTTAGGCTCAAAAAAGTTCCCCCTGTGACTCGAGTATATTATCTCAACATGTTTGTATGGCTCCCTAGATGCCCTTAAGCACCAAAGATCCGTACCTTTGGCAATTTTAGGCTCAAAAAAGTGCCCCAAATGACTTATGTATCTTATCTCAACACGTTTGCATGGCTCCCTAGACGCATTCAAGCACCACAGGTTTGTACCTCTGATGATTTTAGGCATAAATAAGAGCCCCATATGGCTCGGGTATATCATCTCAGCGTATTCATACGGCTTCCTAGATGCCCTCAGGCACTACAGGTCTGTACCTGTGGCAAATTTAGGCTCAGAAAAATGCCCTGCATGACTCAGATATATTATCTCAACATGTTCGTATGGCTCCCTAGACGCCCTCAAGCACCACAGGTCCGCACCTGTGGCAATTTTAGGCTCAGAAACATGCCCCTCTGACTCAGGTATATTATCTCAGCATGTTCGTACAGCTCCCTAGACACTCTCAAGCACCACAGGTCCGTACCTGTTGCAATTTTAGGCTTAAAAAAGCTCCCTGCATGACTTGGGTATATTATCTCAGCATGTTCATACGGCTCCCTAGATGCCCTCAAGCACCACAGGTCCGTCAGTACCTGTAGCGATTTTAGGCTCAGAAGAGTGTCCCTCCGACTCGGACATATTATCTCAGCATGTTCGTACGGCTCCCTAGATGCCCTCAAGCACCACAGGTCCGTACTGTTGCAATTTTAGGCTCAAAAAGATGCCCCGTATGATTCAGGTATATTATCTCAAAATGTTCGTATGGCTCCTAAGATGCTGTCAAGCACCAGAAGTCTGTACCTGTTTTAATTTTAGGCTCATATAAGTGTCCCGTATTACTCGTGTGTATTGTCTCAACATGTTCGTATGGCTCCCTAGACGCCTTCAAGCACCACAGGTCTGTACCTGTTGCAATTTTAGGCTCAGAAAAGTGCCCCTCCGATTTGGGTATATTATCTCAGTATGTTTGTATTTTCCCTAGACACCCTCAAGCACCTTTGGCGATTTTAGGCTCAAAAAAGTGCCCCTCATGACTCGGTTATATTTTTTCAGTTTGTTCTTATGGCTTCCTGGATGACCTCAAGCACCACAGGTCCATACCTGTGGCGATTTTAGGCTCATAAAAGTGCCCCGTATGACTCAGGTATATTATCTCAACATGTTCGTATGGCTCCCCTGACGTCCTCAAGCACCATAGGTCCGTACTTGTGGTGATTTTAGGTTAAAAAAAGTGCCCTGTATGACTCGTGTATATTATCTCAGCATGTTCGTATGGCTCCGTAGATGCCCTCAAGCACCACAGGTCCATACCTTTGGCAATTTTAGGCTCAAACAAGTGCCCCAAATTTTTTGGGTATATTATCTCAACATGTTCGTATGGCTCCCTAGACACCTTCAAAGACCACAGGTCCATACCTGTGGCAATTTTAGGCTCAAAAAAGTGCCCACTATGACTCAGGTACATTATCTCAACATGTTCGTATGGCTCCTTAGACGCCTTCAAGCACCTTTGGCGATTTTAGGCTCAGAAAAGTGCTCAGTATGACTCGGGTATATTATCTCAACATTTTCGTATGGCACCTTAGATGCCCTTAAGCACCACAGGTCCATATCTGTGGCAATTTTAGGTTAAAAAATGTTCCCAGTATGACTCAGGTATATTATCTTAACATGTTTGTTGATATAATATACCCGAGTCATACTGGGCACTTTTTTGAGCCTAAAATTACCACCTGTGGTGCTTAACGGCGTCTAGGGAGCCATACGAACATGTTGAGATAATATACCAGAGTCACACAGAGGACTATTTGAGCCTAAAATCGCCACAGGTACGAACCTGTGGTGCTTGAGGGCATCTAGAGAGCCATACAAACATGTTGATATAATATACCTGAGTCATACTGGGCACTTTTTTGAGCGATTTTAGGATCAAAAAAGTGTTCCATGTGACTCGGGTATATTTTCTCAATATGTTTATATGGCTCCCTAGATGCCCTTAAGCACCACAGGTCCGTATCTGTGGCAATTTTAGGTCCAGAAAAGTGCCCCTTATGACTCGGGTATATTATATCAGTATGTTCTTATGGCTCCCTACACACGTTCAAGCACCACAGTTCCATACCTGTGGCAAGTTTAGGCTCAAAAAAGTGCCCAGTATGACTCGGGTATATTATATCAACATGTTCGTATGGCTCCCTAGACGTTCTCAAGCACCACAGGTCCATGCCTGTGGCAATTTTAGGCTCAAAAAAGTGCCCAGTATGACTCGGGTATATTATCTCAACATGTTCGTATGCCTCCCTAGACGCCCTCAAGCACTACAGGTCCATACCTGTGACAATTTTAGGCTCAAAAGAGTGCCCTGTATGTCTCGGGTATATTATCTCAACATGTTCGTATGGCTCCCTAGACGGCCTTAAGCACCACAGGTCCATACCTGTGGCAATTTTAGGTTCAAAAAAGTGCTCAGTATGACTCGGGTATATTATCTCAACATGTTCATATGGCTCTCTAGACGCCCTCAAGAACCATAAGTCCGTACCTGTGGCAATTTTAGGCTGAAAAAAGTGCCCAGTATGATTCAGGTACATTATCACAGCATGTTCATATGGCTCTTTAGATGTCTCTCACGCACCACAGGTCCATACCTGTGGCAATTTTAGGCTCAAAAAAGTTCCCAGTATGATTCGGGTATATTATCTCAACATGTTCGTATAGCTCCCTAGACGCCCTCAAGCACCACAGGTCTGTATCTTTGGTGAGTTTAGGCTCAAAAAAGTGCTATCTGTGACTTGGGTATATTATCTCAACATGTTTATATGGCTACCTAGACGCCCTCAAGCACGACAGGTACGAACCTGTGGCAATTTTAGGTTTAGAAAAGTGCCCCTTATGACTCGGGTATATTTTATCAACATGTTCGTATGGCTCCCTAGATGCTCTCAAGCACCACAGGTCTGTACCTGTGACAATTTTAGGCTCAAAAAAGTGCCCTGTATGACTCGGGTATATTACCTCAACATGTGCATATGGCTCCATAGATGCCCTCAAGCACCACAGGTCTGTACCTTTGGCGATTTTAGGCTCAAAAAGTGCTCCCTGTGAGTTGGGTATATTATCTCAACATGTTTATATGGCTCCCTAGACGCCCTCAAGCACCACAGGTTTGTACCTGTGGCGATTTTAGGCTCAAAAAAGTCCTCCGTGTGACTTGGGTATATTATCTGAATATGTTCGTATGGCTCCCTAGACGCCATTAAGCACCACATTTTGTACCTGTGGGAATTTTAGGCTCAAAAAAGTGCCCAGTATGACTCGGGTATATTATATCAGCATGTTCGTATGGCTCCCTAGACGCCCTCAAACACCACAGGTTCGTACGTGTGGCAATTTTGGGCTCAAAAAAGTGCCCAGTATGACTCGGGTATATTTTCTCAACATGTTCGTATGGCTTCCTAGACGCCCGAAAGTGCCACAGGTCCGTACCTGTGACAATTTTAGGTTCAAAACAAGTGCCCTGTATGACTCGGGTATATTATCTCAACATGTGCATATGGCTCCATAGACGCCTTCAAGCACCACAGGTCTGTACCTTTGGCGATTTTAGGCTCAAAAAGTGCTCCCTGTGAGTCGGGTATATTATCTCAACATGTTTATATGGCTCCCTAGATGCCCTCAAGCACCACAGGTTCGTACCTGTGGTGATTTTAGGCTCAAAAAAGTCCTCTGTGTGACTTTGGGTATATTATCTGAACATGTTTGTATGGCTCCCTAGACGCTGTTAAGCACCACAGGTCCGTACCTGTGGGAATTTTAGGCTCAAAAAAGTGCCCAGTATGACTCGGGTATATTATATCAGTATGTTTGTATGGCTCCCTAGACGCCCTCAAGCACCACAGGTTCGTACCTGTGGCGATTTTAGGCTCAAAAAAGTCCTCCGTGTGACTCGGGTATATTATCTCAACATGTTCGTATGGCTCCCTAGACGCCGTTAAGCACCACAGGTCTGTCCCTACCTGTGGTAATTTTAGGCTCAAAAAAGTGCCCAGTATGACTCGGGTATATTACATCAACATGTTCGTATGGCTCCCTAGATGCCCTGAAGCACCACAGGTTCATACGTGTGGCAATTTTGGGCTCAAAAAAGTGCCCAGTATGACTCGGGTATATTATTTCAACATGTTCGTATGGCTTCCTAGACGCCCTCAAGCGCCACAGGTCTGTACCTGTGGCAATTTTAGGCTCAAAAAAGTGCCCTGTATGACTTGGGTATATTATCTGAACATGTTCGTATGGGTTCCTATACGCCCTTAAGCACCACAGGTCCATACCTGTGGCAATTTTAGGCTCAAAAAAGTGCTCAGTATGACTCAGGTATATTATCTCAACATGTTCATACAGCTCCCTAGACACTTTTAAGAACCACAGGTCCGTACCTTTGTCAATTTTAGGCTAAAAAAAGTGCCCAGTATGACTCGGGTATATAATCTCAACATGTTCGTGTGGCTCCCTAGACGCCCTCAAGCATCCCAGGTCCATACCTGTGGTGATTTTAGGCTCACAAAAGTGCTCCATGTGACTCGGGTATATTATTTCAAAATGTTTGTATGGCTCCCTAGATGCCCTTAAGCACCCCAGGTCCATACCTGTGGCATTTTAGGTTTAGAAAAGTGCCCCCTATGACTCGGGTATATTATATCAACATGTTCTTATGGCTCCCTTGACGTCCTCAAGCAAATTTAGGTTCAAAAAAGTGCTCAGTATCACTCGTGTATATTATCTCAACATGTTCGTATGACTCCCTAGATGCCCTTAAGCACTACAGGTCCGTACCTTTGGCAATTTTATTCTCAAAAAAGTGTTCCGTGTGACTCGGGTATATTCAGGACCTTAGTGAAAACATCAAAGTATTCTTTCTTCTGCTGAACACTACTTCTCTAATCCAGCCAGTGGACCAGGGAGTGGTATTTACTTTCGAGGCCTACTGTTTACAGAGAATATTTGCAAAGCTCGTGAAGGCTACTGAGAATAACTAGATGTATGTGAAGGAATTCTGGAACCCCTTCACCATCAGGGATGCCTTCATGATCACTGGTGAGGCCTGGAAGGAAGTCACATGTGTTTGTATGAATGGAACGTAGCAGAA
The DNA here is from genome assembly GCA_038088735.1 of Panulirus argus. Classification (NCBI taxonomy): domain Eukaryota; kingdom Metazoa; phylum Arthropoda; class Malacostraca; order Decapoda; family Palinuridae; genus Panulirus; species Panulirus argus. The sequence continues at coordinate 17,251 of JAYMFT010334045.1, forward strand.
GCTTTGCCCCTCAGTTTTATTCAAGGATTCTAAGGTTTTGATATCAACATAGAAGTATTAAGAACATATCAACAAATTGTGGTGATGGTGAAAAATGTCAACTTTGATGAAGTTGAAGAGTATGGTGTGGAGGAATTGCTAGAATCGCATAAGGAAGAATTAAGAATTAAGATCTTCGGTTAGGAAAGGAAAGCTAGGAAGATGTGGCAGGAGAAGAAAGACAGGTCAAGTAAGTGCGTTCTCTTACTAGCATGAGTTAGCTGATGCATTTCACCACACTGACCTTGTTCTTGCTATATTTGATGAGGATGACCAAAACACAAAATGGAGTTCAAAGGTGGCCTGAAATGCCCTAACTGACATCAGGTGCTTCAAAGAAATCCACCATGAGAAGACAGTTAAGGCTAAGAAGACTACACTAGATTTCTTTCTGAAGAAAAAAGACACTCGTAAAGTGGATCAGCCATCAACATCTAGTGACATCATAGCTGAACTCACTTAACTATCATCACCACCTTCAACATCATCTGCCACAGATGATCCTCCTTTCCTAGTGACTCTTCCACTCACCACCTCCCTCTCTAGCACTAACAAGCAATTCAGTAATAGCTGTATATGTAAATGTTAGAATTAAATTTGGTATTTGAATTTTTTTTAATAAAATTAAATCTAAAGTATGTATATTACAGAATTTTGTGTTTCTTGGTACATGTTTCTTACAGTTTTTCACTGGTATATTATTCAAGTCTGTTGTATTAATAACAAAACGTCCATATCTCTATTACTTATTTCATATGATTTATGCAACCATTTTCAAGACCATAACTTTTGCATAAATCAAGAGGTCCTTACACTTCGCCATCCATGGTTTTGCCAACCACATAGTTTTCCAGGAACATATTACCTGTAGTTAACAATGGAATCTGTATTCAGTTATTTTAAATGTATTATCTTTTCAGGTGATTGTGGATGATACAAGACTGATAGTAGATGGCAAGTTCAGTTTAGCATCTCCAGTCATTGAAGCCAACATTGATGGAACTCTAGAAACTGTTCAGCTCATTAAACTTGGCTCAGCGGGGGAAATCAGGATCAGGTAATTTGATATCAGTGTTTTATAGAGTCAAAAGAGAAATGGCTATATTGTATTTATTTGTTTTTTGTTTATAGTTATCCTTGAACCAATTGCTATGAAATAGTCCTGGTGTTAACCATGACCTTTCTAAAGACTCTTGCAGCCCAAGGCTCTGCTACTTCCTGTAGCAGGGAAATGTAAATTACTTTAGCATGAGTAGTTCTTTCTCAAGATTGTATTCCCAAACAGTGATACAGCTTCGCTAAAGGGGATTTTTAACTTGTGGGGTAACCTTTAGCAGATGGAGTCTGGTAACATCAGTAAATTAACTTAGAAAAGATGGATCCTTACCTTGGCAGTAGGTTCCAAACCTATTACCAAATTTATCATGGTGTAGTTGCACCAGGGCTCCCACAAGAAAAGGTTCCCCACAAAATATGAAATAAACATGATAGTCGTATGAAAAATATTATAAGGATACTTTTTGGAAATAGGAAATGGCAGTATGGTTTTTAACAGAGTTAAGTATTTAATGTTTTTATCATTTGACTTGCAACCACGAAAATAGAAGAATTGGGGGTTATAATCAAGATGTAAGAGGATGAATGAACAGTTGTGGTTACCTTTCACTTGTAATTGTCTAGCGATAGTTACTTAGGTGAGCTAAGAAAGTTGAAGACAAAGTGGAATTCATTACATGGAATATATCAAAGGAAGAGAGGGAGAAAAACAAAGAATGCAGTCACAAGGCAAAAAAACAGGAGATGCCAAATAAGGCACGAGGATGGAGCAGCCTTGTCATCACTGCAGAGAAGTCAGAAGTGATACATATTGGTAATGACAGACTGAATGTAATGTATACAAATGTTGATGGATTGGTAGTTAATGGTAAAGAACTGGAAATCAAGGATGGTATAAGGCACACAGCACGTATTATTGATAGAGTTGGGGAAACAAAGCTTACTGCTATGAAGAATAACTTAGACTCAGGTCCAGTGATGTGACTACAGTGCCCTGCTCAACAATGTTACACCCTGGCTTCACCACAAATGTTGGAACATCATAGCACTGATGCCAAAATCTTGAGGGTGTTTGCAACTCTACCTGAATTCTTCACTTAGGTTTCTTTTCTGATCATGTGAATCTGAGTTTGTTTTTATTTGTTTAAAAAACGTATTTAAATCTACAAAGATATTCATACAACAATGAAAAGAATCTGTTTAGATTTTTTTTTCTTTTTATGTTGGAGGCTCCAGTCACGGACAAAAGTCCATGTCAAGGCTGGGCCTTAATTGAAATATGGAGAGGTTAATTAAAGGGAAAACAAGAGATAAGGGAAAGTATTTACGAACTTTGGAGGAAGAGAAAAGCTTGTCTTTTAAAATGTGTCAGGTCTCAGTTATTGTGAGAGACATGAGAAGGCAGAGTTCCAAAGCTTTGAGGTGTAGGGAAATAAACAGTTATCAAATCAGTCCATCCTTGACTTGCCAATGGCCACACAATAATCATGTGAAGCAGCAGCTTGCCAAGTATTGTGTGTTCTAACTAGTGGTAGGGAAACAAGCAGTCAGTTGTTGGGAGCCAAAGCAGAGTAATACCTATAGAAGAGGGAAAGTGAACCAACATTGCAGAATAGTTTAGTGGGCCATGTTTTGAAGTTATCTTGGGAGAGTTAATAAGTCGGACTGCTTTTGACTCAGCTTATCAAGTAAGGTTACAGAGCTAGAACTACCCTAAATGTGAGAGCAATCCCCCATACAAGGATGGAGTATTTGTTTAGAAGAAAATGAATTTTGACATCTAAACAGGAATTCCAGTTTCTTAGAGGCTAACTTATCTATTTCCACAAGGTAGGGTTTCCAAAATAAAGTAGATCTTACAGTAATACCAAGGATGTTCATAGAGTTTAGAGGTGGAATTACAGAATCATTGAAGGATAGCAGAAAATTTTGAAAAATTTTGATGGAGAAATAGGCAGAAACTGAGTCTTCGAGACATTAAACTTAACCAGATTTTGTCTACCTAACTGAGATATCCTGTCCAGTTCAGAGTTTATTGAGGAAGATGTGTCAAGAAAAGATGCAGATCGAGTGAGAGAAGAGGGAGCAGAATTGAAGGATATATGAGTTGTCAGTGTGTGAGTGCATTTGGTTACATGAAAAAGAAAGGAAATCATTGGATAAAAAGGAGAAAAAGTATAGGAGAGCCGTAAAGAACAGCACTGATGATGGATAAAGGGGAGAGGCTGATCCATTAACAACTATGGAGATACACCGACTCCCTGCTGCAGCACATTAGCCTTCTACTGTCCCCGTTGCTGTTGTTGTTTATACAGTTTATTTCTGGCATTTTTCTCAGTATGTCTGAATTTATAAAGTATTTGTCTAAACGACTTTTGAAGGCATTTATAATCTTAGCATTCACTACGTCTAATGGTAACTTATTCCAGTGCCCAACACACCTTTAGGAAATTAATTTTTTTCCCACATCTGTAATACATCTTTTAGCTTTGAGTTTTATTCCATTTGTCCTGGTAAATGTATTTTTTGTATTTCGAAAAGATGTTTGTGATTTACGTTTTCTAACTTGTTCAGAATTTTGAACACTTGGATTAAGTCGCCAAGAAGTCTACAGTTTTTAAGGGAGAAGAGAGCCAAATGTTTTAGCCTCTCTTCATATGCCAGATTTCTAAGGGATGGAATAAATTATGTCATGCATCTTTGTACTTGCTCTAATTTTTCCTCGTCTTTTCTATAGTTTGGGGACCAAAACTGGACTGCATATTCAAGGTGTCTTGTCATCTATGTTTCTGGCTATGAAACCTAACATTTGGTTGCCTTTTTTACTTGCTGCTTGACACTGTTTAGTGTACTTCAGATTGTTGCTAATGACAACTCCAGGGTCCTTTTTTTCATTTACTTTAGTTAGAGAGTTTCCGAATAGTTTGTAGACGTAACATACATTCTTGTCTCCAAAGTGCATAACTTTGCACTTGTCTGTATTAAACTTCATTTGCCATCTGTATGACCATTCTGCTAGTAAGTTAAAATCTCTTTGAATCACTTCACAGTCCCACCTGGTTACAGCTCTACCTCCTAGTTTAGGATCATCAGCAAATTTGGAGATCTTATATATGAGACCGAGTTTTAGGCCTTTGATGTATATTATGAATGGGGCCTAGGACTGACCCGTGGCACACCACTCATTATGTCTAGCCAGTCTGAGGCTCTGCTGTTTAATACTATACACTGCTTCTTTCCAGAAAGCCAGTCTCTGATCCATGTACAGAGTTCTTCACTGATTCCATGTGCTTTGAGTTTATGTAAAAGTCTCTTGTGAAGTACTTTATTGAAAGCCTTTTGGAAATCTAAACATACTACATCAGACAGTACTTTTTCATCCCAATTCTGATAAATAACAGTAAAAAATTTCAGCAAATTTGTCAGGCAGAATCTTATATTGTGAAAACCATTTTGGTTGTCCGATATAATTTTGTGATCCTCTAGAAAAGTGACAGTTTTATCTCATATTATTTTTCCTTCATTTTACCTAACAGTGATGTAAGGCTAATTGGGTGGTAGTTCAAGGCACACTTTATGTCTCCTTTTTTTTATATATATAGGTGTAACATTTGCTAGTTTCCAGTCATTTGGCACTGGGCCATCCAATAGAGATTTGTTGAATATTACTGATGTAGGGTGTATCAGCTGTCTCTTGACCTCATTTAAAAATCTTGGATTTAAGTTACCTGGGCCATTGGATTTGTTAGGATTTAGTTGGTCCAGGTATTTAAGTATTTCAGAGCTCTTTGTTTCTTTAACCTTCAACTCTTCTTCATCAGATCCTTGAAACATTTTCATTGGTTGCGGTATTGAGATGTTTCTTCAATTGTAAATACAGAGTTAAAAGAATAATTTAGTATTGTAGCCATTTCCTAGTCATCAGTAGTTAGTGTGTCATGTTCATTTTGTATGGTCCAATTCCTTCTTTTACTGACTTCCTTTGTCTTATATATTTAAAGAATTCCTTAGGATTTAATTTAACTTTCAAGGAAATTCTCTTTCTTTACTTGCATTTACTCTGTCTTATGACCTTCTTACACTCTCTTTGGATTTTGATTAATTCCTGGTGATTTTCGTCGGTTCCCATTGTTTTGAACTTCTTACATGCTTTCTTCTTTTGGCAAATAAGTTCTTCTATTCTCCTATTCATCCATGATGGTTTTCAAATGTTGCAAGTTCTTAGTAAGATTGGAGAGAATATCATCAGTGGATCTCACCTAATGGAAGCCATACTGGTGATCAAAGAGAAGACCGTGAGATTCAAGATGCGTGTGGATATGGGAGTTGATGAGGGATTCAAAAACTATGGAAGTGGTAGACATTAAAGCAACAAGACAATAGTCAGAGGTTAGAATGGTCACCCTTCACAGGGATTAGATGTAGCAATGCATGCTTCCAAGAAGGAAAAGTTCTGGATTTTGTACAGAAACAGAACAGATGAGCAAGCACAGATGCAAGTTCAGAGGTAAAGTTTCCTCTTTTCCAAAAAACATCTACAAATCTTCACGCTCGCCTCCACAAGACAGTGATCATACATCCCACCAGCTGCCCCTCTCATTACATTTAAATCAGAAAGTCTCTCTTTTACACACCCATCACATAAATATGTAATTCAATTATACCCACTAACCATTTCTCTATCTCATGTACTTATGCATGTGTATGTCCCTCTTTATAAACCATATGTTCCCAATCACTACTCGTTTTTCAGAACAACTTCACACACTGTTCACCATTTCCATTCATGAAACTGAATACCCCATCCCCCCCCCCAATTATACCCTCAACTGCCACATTACTCACCTTCACATTCAAATTACCCATCA
>JAYMFT010334156.1:0-23212 GCA_038088735.1 Panulirus argus
TTTCCACATCCAGGCCCCACAGACCTTTCCGTGGTTTACCCCAGACGCTTCACATGCCCTGGTTCAGTCCATTGACAACACGTCGACCCCGGTATACCACATCGTTCCATTTCACTCTGTATATATAGTGATGAATATATCATACGGATGGATGTCATTTGAATTCACATAAACATTAATTTTCTACAGTTTCTCTGGAGGTTAGTCAATAGTCGACTGAGTCATATTCAGAATTCAGGATACCGCGCGTTCTGAAGCGTGCATGTTAATGAGCGATACTCTGGCATGCCCCAGGATGAGGGAATCCCCATTTCCTCCACGTCTGGTAGTTAGCTGCTCCTGTTCATTCTGTAAACTTTGGTAGAAATGGGATATGCTAGCTCTCACTTCTCTCAAGCATAAGCAGCCACACATCATCGTCTGGTAGAGGCAACAGCAGGCGCCATAAACCATCTGACAGAGAGCTAAGGTAATACTTACTCGTAATCTGAATCTAATTATCCATCCAGGGCAAAAATGCGCAATATGTCTCCCGAGCCCCGCGGTGCGCCGGGCTCCTGCAGCTAGGGCGGTGGAGGAGCGAGCCCTGGCCAGCCAGCAGCACACACTGCGCGCGCCTTGGTATGTGGCCGTGTTGGCAGCGTAAATAAGATCTTTCGTTGGTATTTGAACTGCCGAGTAAGATGGTAACGCTGGGTCCAGCGGTTGTGCTCTGTGTCTGGGGGACCAGAGGTACGTGAGGTTAATCTGTGTCTGGGAGGCCAAAGATGATCACGTGAGGATACTCTGTCTTCCTAGGGGTTAGGTTAGGTTAGGTGCGTGAGGATTCTCTGTGTCTGAGAGGCTCGAGGTATGTGAGGCTGCCGAGTCTGTGAGGCCAGTCTGTGCTACATCTCCAACAATGACTGTCATGAAAAGCTGATAGTAATTGGTATAAACTGATATTTTTTGTTGTGGGTTTTGAGGTATGTTGTTCACCCCTTCGCCCACCTCGAAGTTGCGGTGTGAAGAACTAAGGCTTTGCCAAGTCTGTTGTTATTCAGAGTTGGTGTGTGTTAGCGTGTGATGTGGGGTCTTCCCTGTAAAATAGTACTGGACCGTGTGTGTTAACATGTGAAACTGGCAACATGTACATAACAGTACATGCAGTATGTGTGCTACACGTTACCTTGTCTTTTAGACTGACCGGCCCGGGTTACTCCTGCGTCCATCTCTCTCTCCCTCTCTCGTCACAACGATGCGTAAACAAAATAATCGAGATCGTTCCAGTCCGTGTTCCCACGTCCCCTGCTGCTGCTGCTGCGTACAGCGGACTTCATCAAGGTGAATTCTTTCGACCCGTGAAAAGACAGTGAAGGTCCCGCCCACTGTAACGCCATTAGCAGCGGAACCAGATGACCTGATAATGTTGTAGCTGTTCCTAACGTGGACGTTCCCAGGAGTCAGCACAATGTCTCTTCTCGGAAGAAATGCCGTCATGACGCCCACATAATAAGAAATCTTGATAGTCTGTAAATCAGACCTTTATCTTTTTTCATATGTTTTCGATGGATGCGTGTGTTGCCGGCTGGATGAGAGAGAGAAAAAGAGGCTAGTGTATGGTTGTCAGACGGTAGTGCAGAGTGTAAGGATCATAACGAACTGGTGATAATGAAAGAAATATGGTGAGAAACGATAATGACGATAACCAATGATACTGAGAGTACGTATAATGGTAGAAAATGATAATGATAAAGAGAAGGATGCTGACATTGGACAATGTGAAAGAAGATGGTGATACTGAAGCATAACAATAAAAGAGGATGGTGATAGGGGGCAATGATGGTGAATGGGAGTGTTGTTAGTGAATCACGACAGTGACAAAGGATGATGCTGGTTGGTAATTACCTTAAAAGTGGATGGATGATAATGGATGATGTTGATAATGAAAAATGAGAATAAAAGGTAATGATAAAACATTACACTGGAAGGAAGGTGGTGATAATGAAGAATGATAGTGGATGGTGGTGGTTATGAAGAATGGCAGTGAAAGAACGTGAGCTGATGGTGAAGAATGGTATTGAAAAGGCTGGATGATAATGAAGAATGGAGAGAATGAGTAATGACTGAAAGAGCGTGGTGGTGATAATGAAGAGGTTAATGAGAGAGAGAGAGAGAGACGCTCTGCCAAAGAACGAACCCTCATCCCAGCACCCAAGGTCCGACCACAGAAAAGAAAGAAAGAAAGAAAAAAAAAAGAATTTGCTTACGTCACTGGGAATCAGTGGGTGAGTACCCGCTGTCCAGCTCCCTCTGGGCTGCTGCGCTTTTGTGGGGTTCCATTCATTTATGGGGTCGTTTGTGCCCCTCCAGGACTGTTGGCGCTTTTGTTACGTTCCTCCGTTGTTGCTTCTACTGAACTGCTGTTTATTCTTCTGGGCTGTTGTTGTTCATTGGATCATTATTATTATTATTATTATTATTATCATTATTATTATTATTATTATTATTATTATTATTATTATTGTCATTAGTATCATTATTATCATTACTATTATTATTATTATTATTATTATTATTATTATTATTGTTATTATTATTATCGTTACTATTATTATTATTAATTCTATTATTTCCATTATCATTATTATTATTACCATTATTATCATCATCATTATCATCACTGTATTACTGTAACGCGTTGTTTTTGTTTAATGTATGTGTATATTTATAAAATATGCAAATGACATTCTTTTCCGATCACACACTTCAGGAAAATTGAGTTTGTTTTTCAGTGAAAACGTGTATTCCAAATACTAATTGATAATTTAACATATAGTAAAGTGTAAAAACAATCCATAGACTTTAAAGCCTCTCCTGCACAGCCATGAGCGTGTCGCGTGTTTACTGAAGCAGTGGCTGGCAAACCCCTGCGCGGGTGCCCGCCTTGCCGCCTCACCTGGGGGAAGAAGTCATTACTTTTTACCAGGCAAAGCCAGATGACCAACTGCACATTTATAATCAGCTCAGGACCATTACCTCCCCCTTACCTCCCTCCCACCCTCACACCACAAGGCAAAGTCATAGAAGTCCGACCTTGGCTGAACCACATGCCACAAACTCATCTCCAGCCTCGCATTACGATACCCCTCCCAGCTCGGTGTACTGTCCGTTGCAGCACAGCCTTGTCTCACTCCGCTCTGTGATGGCTTTCTTTAGCACAACCATCCCAGCACCACACCACCATCCTCAGCATGCGAGGATCAACCTGAGCCTTTCAAACAGACAAACGCACCCTGCCTGAAAGTCACACTCTACCTCTCTCTCTCTCTCTCAGACACACACACACACACGCTGCCTGACAAGCTTACACTACCCCTCAAAAGGAAGCGGAAGGAAGAGCTAGATGTAAGGGTATGTGTGGAGCAGTTAGAAGCTCAAAAGTGTTTTCACAGTGGATGATACTACAGACCGCCACTCCAGTGAGACGGACTGAGTAGAAGGTCTTGGAAAGCACTGAAACATCAAGAAAGACATAAACGGACTGGTCATCTAATTTTAGTGTTGCATTTTCGTTCGCCGTACGATGAATACTCGCCCCATTCCTTTTCAGGATACATAAAAAGGTCGATTTCATCTTAATGTTTCCTACGCTAGTATAAACCTGCAGAACTCCCCCACCCTCTACCATCTATCAATGTTGCATTTATCTATACATGCTTCTGTTTGCTGGCTCGTATTGAAACACAGCCGTAATACTTGTAACTGAAACAAAAATATGTGTTCGTGTCGCACGATAGAGTTAAACATTGCTATGATCCCTGATCCATCATGCCACACGAGATGTTTCGCCACTCGGCTCGTGCCTCAGACTGCTGGCCGGCATGACACTTCTTGAACTTACTCCTTCCAACTTGCTATTTAGAAACATTTTAACGATTTTATCTAAGTGCAGCGTCTCACACAGCTCAAATCTTGTCTTTTAATATTTACAGGATCTATCCATCAATTACCCATCACTTTATTCCTGTCTATAAAGGAGTACATCAAGTAGAAAAAGCCTCACAGTCCTTTCGCACGTATTCCCATGTTGAATACCATGTTGCAGTGCTCTCCTCCCCACAGCCAGAGAGCTTCATAATTATTCACTTTGCACACCAAGTTGAGCCGTCAGGTGAGACTTGCGTCTCCATTCGCTCCACCACCCTTGCATACAAAACACGTCCACTGCACACGATATGCAGTTATTCCATTGGTATCCTCTCACCAAATCCCTCGAGCCCTCAAGAATTCAAGCATTTCTTCCTTGGTCTGCCCCCTTCCACCTTACATCTTTCCTTCGGGCACAATATCATCAATACCGCCAACTAACGTCCTTCATAATCATAAATACTTATCATTTTCCATATACCTTTCTCAAGACGTCCAGTCGACTTTTTCCCCACATCTTCATTCTTCACTCCGCTTTGTTAATTCTCACACTTCTCAGGGTCTCCATATCAAATACTTTAGTTTTTTTCCTCTGACTGTACCTTCCAGAACACGGCTTACTCTGTATCCGCGAGAGAACGGCTTACTCTTTGTACTTGCGAGAACACGGCTTACTGTCATTACCCGAGAGAGCAAGGCTCTCCGTCTGTACTTACGAGAGCAATGCTTCCTGTCTATACTGAGGAAAACAAGCCTCCACATTCAGACAGAGAACTCAAAATAAGTCCTCCGTCATACAGGTGTCTTAGACAACCATACTACTCTGTTCTCACCTAAATTCTAAGAGCACCATCTCCAGGTTCTTCTAGCCCTGACTTACTCTCTTATTATGTCTTTCCAGTGCCAGCCTCACTGAACAATGCTTTGAAATACCTTAGGTACTTCTCATTTAACAGTTCTTCTCTATCTGCTATAGCAAGATACTGATACTTTCTAAGTTTTTCAGAATTGTTTTTCCTAACTTTCTCCTACGCTCATTGCTTGCATTTTTATCATTCAGAAATAAGTCACAAATAGGACTTTGGTCAACCATCACTTTGTTTCCTGTATCGTTCTCGTTTCACTTACTGCCCCATTTACAGAATCACTGTTGACATGACACAACCCCGACGATCTCCAGGCAGGAATTCTCTCATTCTCTCGTTTACGCTCATACAGACTCTTGTTCCTTTCTACGGTCAACTTTACTCAAACTTCATGAAGCGAACAATCGCTTCCCTCCCCTGGTCCAGTTACCAAGTGAACGAATCTCACTCCCATGCTACCACATCCCTCCACCGCTCGGTGTCTTCAGACTAACTCACAGCACCAACAACGCTACGTGTATACCGCACTCCTCTTCATTTGTAATGTCTTCCATTCCTCGATCTGATCCGGTGTAACATTTAATAAGGACTCCTTCAGATATTGCACTTCCCAGTCAATATTATACGTATAATTTCCACTCCCTCAGTCGTTTTTATACATTTTTTTAGCACTCCCCTTGAATTAGTTGCACTCCCCCAGTCAACGTCGTGGGTAATAAAGATATATAAATATTTCTTATACACTTTATTAACGAACCCTTTGTACAGCAGAAATATAAAAATATTTACATGTACAACAGTCAGGACAGTGTGTGGAATAGAGCTACTCCTGTTGATGAATTTTTTTATTAAAAAGTCTTAAAAATAAATTGATAAGTCCTTACAAAAGAACTACAAAGTAATTATATCATCATTACAATGTTATTGTAATTTGCTTTGTATTTTGCCTGTGCATTATCATATTTTGTATTCATAATACATAATGATACCATCATTTCATAAACTTATTTATTTCATATTACAGGTTATAGAATATAAAGAATATATTTACATGTTAAACAGCCTGGTCAGTGTTCGGAGCAGGATTACTTTTATGGATAACATCTTTTATTGATGAATCCTAACCTAACCTAACCTAACCTAACCTATAATCAGATGAAAACGTTTCATTCAAATAGCTCGGACCATTGGCTCGGACTCTTTCGATAATCTTCTCTGTCTGTATGCAGTTATATAACAACCAAGTATTTATACAATAATTTGCGGTTAAGTAATTATATGATTACTTTCTTTTATGGTATTATACATCTTCAAATTATTCGAAATGAGGTCAAGGCAGGTAGGTAGGTGAGTGCATTTTACACGTATAATATACACAGGGAGGGGAGTGCATATTATTCAGAGGGAATGTATATTACACATATATATACACTGGGGGAGTGTTATTTTTATGCATAATAACGACTGGGGAGTGCAAATTATACGTATAAAAACGACTGGGGAGTGATAATTCAGGGGAGTGCATATTAGACGTGACACCGGCACTAACACAGTCTCTCTTTCCCTTACTCAATGACATTTCAATTTCTTCTATCATTTCTTATTAATTTCCTTAGGGTTGTCTCTCCATTTCTTTGACTTCTCTCTCTCTCTTTCTCTCTCACTGTTGTTTGTCACATTATATTTCTCATTTGCCTTCATCCTCCACCTGTTTACCTCCTTGCATAATGGAATACATTTCTCTTTTAGAATGTCATGATTCTTTTTTTAATCCCAATTTGCATTTCTTTCATTCAAAACCACATTTTCTCTCTTATTGTTTAGATTTTTTTTTTCTCTTCAAAGTTCATTTTCTACCCAGTACCTGTATTAGTTTACTTCCTCCAGACTCGCTCAGTTTTATATTTGCAAATTTTCAAATGTTTTTCCCTCATTGTATCCACATCCCGTCTTTATATTCCTAATACCCGTCCAGTTAACAGTTAACATCTATTAAGCAATTCTTCATGAACAGTCCCTTGAATCCTTCGTCCCACACACAGTAATCACAATCTCATCTTCTTCAGCCCACAGAGAAGGTTGTCAGCCAACGATGCAGAATTTAAAACCGTAATTCAATAAGACAATTATAATAAAGCCTCAAAAGTAGATTTGGTTAAGAGCTGATCGCGTCTGGTGATGTTCAACTGGCCTGTAGTACCAGGCAGAAGAGAAGTAATTACTTGTCTGTTCCATGTACACAAGATAATCTTGCTTCATAATTCTGTTTTCATTATGCGACGTTCAGTTAGCTAGTCAGATAAATACCTTTGATACAGCGAGGCATACACTGCAAATTGTTTCCTATGTCTCCCATGAGGTGTTCTGTGATCCCAGCACTGCAGTATGGTCCTCCTAGCACCATGTTCCTGACCTTCCTCTTCGTTTATACAGTTTGTTCTTTCGGATTTGTCTTATTCTAAAACCAGTGCTTCCAAATCTTTATCACTAACGTTAGTCAGTTAAGTACGTTCGTTGTGGTGTTCTTGTGCTTCATCCTGGATGTTGTGTTGAAAGACGGACTCCGCCTCCGATGAGGAAGACAGGAAACAACTTAACACTGCTCTTCACTGCATCAACTAACGCTCTCACACCATCCTATCGAAGCGTATCCTTCTTCCATTCCTTTTGTTGATACTGGACATGGGAGCAGAAGAATCCCAGAGGTATTGGTGGCGAAAACTGCTTGAGACGAAGGGCAAGAGAGAGAATCAGAGGAAAACCATTCCGAGGGTACAGAAGACTCTGGGCACGACCCAAGTCTCTTACTGCACTATCTCTTGATATTTGTTAATGTTTGAAAGATTGGTTGATTGACTGTCTGTCATTTGACTGTTTTTGGTTGTATTTGTCTGATTGTGTTGAGTTTAAATGGTGTTATTTGTGTTTTGCATGTATGTAATGTTTTATTTACATAGTCTTTTTTTCGAGGTAATGAAAGCGACTGTTACGTTCACACGTATCTCCTGTTAGGTTCAATGAAACGCTGCGATTTGGACGTACGTCTCTCCGACAGCCAGCTACTCCATCTTCAGGTTATCCTCTTCCCTGCTCCCGGAGACCATTGTTCCTTAACTTGAGTTCGAATAGGGCATCTCTCTCACTCTCTCGCTATGTTTTCGTACTCTCTTCAGTCGTTTCTCCAACTCTCTCCCTCGTCCCCTGCTACTTTCACTCTCCACTTTCTTCGCCTGATGTTCTCGTAAGTCTTTTTTAATGGCCTCTCTCACTCTGGACCGGACACTCGTTCTGCTCGTTGTTGTCACCGCCGGCAGCTGCCTCTGCCAGCCTACCCCTGTCTGCTGTACGTCTGGCCTTTCAACGGACCTGAATCAAGGCCTGGCGTCTGCTGGGTGTCTAGCCATCCAGCTAACCTAACTCAGGGCCCTGGCGTCTGCTGGGTGTCTGGCCCCCCACTTGACCTGACTAAGGGCATGGTGTCTGTTGAGTGTCGCCTTTGTAGCAGACCTGACCAAGGATGTGGAGGACAGAGGTCTTACCTTAGGTACAAAGAACCAAAACCAGTAGTGATAGTGAGGACCCAGCACCAGCAGCGACAATAAGGACACAGCACCAGCAAATGACAGACATTCTAGCACCAGCATCGACAGTGAGAACTCAGCGCTCGCAGTGACAATGAGGACCGAGAACCTGCAGTGACAGTGAGGACCCACCACCAGTGGTGACAGTGAGGGCCCAGCACCATCAGTGGCAGTGATGATTAAGCACTTGCCATGACAGTGAGGACCTGGCACCAGTGAGGACTACAGCCATTAACAGGGTTTGCTTTTCCCAATAAATTTCTTCATTATTTATACTTTACCGTCTCTCTAAAGGATTTAAAGCCCGAGTGAGAGCGGCTGACAATAGGGCGTTAATTATTATAGGCCGAGGATGACTTGCACATCTTTTGGTCAGGTGTGGGGCCCGGCGGACGCGACACCCAGCCCTTGATGGCAGATCCTGCTGCGCTCATCTTGTAGTAGACGTTTTTAAGTTTCTAATTGTGAACCACAAGTGTTCAAAATGTTACAGCTCCATCACCTTGATGCTAAAGAGGAAAATAAAGTAAACCTGATGAGGTATACTTTGCTGGTATTTGGAAGCTGGCAGATTATGAAGTAGGCCATGTGTCCTTACTGTCCCTGACCTCTGGTCTCTGTCATTTGTCTGCTATGAGTGTTAACACCTCATCCAGTAGTGGCTTCGAGTTTTTGCGGGTGAGTGTTGGAGCGGTCATTTGAACCGCGGAGGTGAAGGCTCCAGCTGGCCCCGCTGACCAACTCCTCCATCCTGTGCCTCCTCTCCTGACTTCCCTCCCCTCACCCTAGATGTGGGTAGCACCAAACGACTACGTATGTAGTGCTGTACATGGGTTCTGTGATGAGGAGGCTGGTACCGGAGGTGTGATGAGGTAGTGATGACGTGTGGATGATGTCACCGATGGCTGCACAGCGCTGCCGTCACCACCCTGGGCGAGCCGCTCTCCCTCGCCATCCACCGGCCTCTAGTCCTACCAGTTTTTTGATAGCCTATACTGGTCAGAGTCTGGCCAAAGGGGAATAACATCCCACAGGAACACCAGTGGGATGTGTTGATCCCTGGCTGGTCTCTCAGAAAAATGTTAGGTGTGACTTTGGCCCCATTTCCTGCCTGTGGTAACTCCACTGTAGGGTTGGGGCGAGGAGAGGAACCTGACCCCTTGATGCACATCACTCGACGGAGTCCTGAAGTCTTGCTGCATCCAGATGGTGAGGCTGGCCAGCTGGGTCCAGTTTTGTAATTTCTGGAGAGTCTAGATGGTGAAAGTGGCCAGCGAGGTCCAGGAAAAGAGTCATCTAGTCCTCAGATGGTGAAGATTGCCAGCTAAGTCTAGTTTCGTAGACTCCAGATGGTGAAGATGGCCAGTTGGGTCCAGTCTTGTTGCCTCCAGATGGTAAGGATAGCCAGCTGAGTTTAGGAAAGGAATCTTCTAATATTCAGATGGTGGAGATGGCTAGCTGCATCGGGGAAAGGAGTCTTTCTATCTTCCAAATGGTGAATATGGCCAGCTTTGTCTAATCTGACGGTGAGGATGGCCCACTGGGTTCATTCTTGGAACCTTTAGATGGTGAAGATGGCCAGCTGGGTTCATGAGGGGAGTCTTGTAGCCACCAGATGGTGAAGATAGCCAGTAGGTCCAGTGGAGGAGCGTTGTCGCCTTTAGATAGGGAAAATGGTCAGCTGGGCCCAGAAGATGCCTACCTTGGCTGTGACGTCAGGGGCAGGGATTACAGTGATAAGACACAATAATTACTCTCCCCAGTTATTTACCGTAATAGAAACGAGTATGGCGGTCGCCTCCAGCAGGGCAGGCGACGTGTTGCAATGCTGATGGTGGAGATAGCTGGTGCAGTGCCGGCCGAGTACCTGGGTAACCGGTGAAGCAGTGACTGGTGTGGATCCAGCAGTGACTGGTACTAGGGCAGCATTTACCGGTGTAGGATAGCAATGATCGATGTGGAGGCAGCAGTGACCAGTGTGGAGGTATCAGTGATCAGTGCCAGACCAGCAGCGACTAATGTGGAAATAGTGACAGGTTTGCGGTAACAGTAAATGGTGCAAGGGCAGCACTGACCGATAATGGGGCAGCAATGATAAATTTTGAGGGGAAATGTTCGTGATGCGGAAGCAGTAGTGACCGGTGTAGAGTATCAGCGGTGGGTGGTGTTAGAGCCACTTTGACCGGCAGAGGGGGCAACAGTGACCGGAATTAAAAAGTGACCCTACGAAGTTAGCAGCGCCTGTTATGAGCATAGTTTTGACCGGTATGGGAAAGCAGTGACAGGTGTGTAGATACCAGTAACTGGTACAGAAGCAACAGTGAAGAGCATGTGGCTAGGAATGAACAACGTGGTTACAGCAGTTACTGGTATGGGCGCTCCAGCGACAAGTATGGGTGCCACAATTTGCAGATTTTTTTTCTTTTGAGTGCGAAGTGATGAGTGACCGATATTGAGAGTCATCCTCTACTCTAGTGCACAAAAGGCAGTGACTTAGTGACTGCTTTTGGTGAAGGTGTAGGTGGCATTCTGGGCAAAAGTATCCGGCATGGATACAACAGTGACAGGTGTAAGAGATACCAGTTACTGGTGTAGGGGCAATAATAGCTGTTATGCTAGCAGCACTGACAAAAGTGAGGTGACGGTTGACTCAGGAGTAACAGTGATGAATGTAGGGGCATAACGGTGACTGATTATGGGTAACAGCGACGAATGTTCGGTTAGAGTGACTGATGAAGACCTCAGTGATTGATGTAGGGCAGCAGTGACCGGTAAGGAGGTATCAGTGAGTGGTGGCTGGACAGCAGTAATCTTTGTAGGATAGCAGTGACTTGCGCAAGGGCAGCAGTACTAAATATAGGGGTAGTAGTGACTACAGTGACTTGTGTTGGGGTAGCATTGGCCAACGTAAAAGCAGAAGTGACCGGTCGTGGGATGGCTGTGTCCACTGCGAGAGTAACAGTGACATGTCTAGGGTACACACAACAGTACCAAACCAGAAGCACAGTTAAAGGCTACCGGTACGGGAGGAGCAGTGACCTGTTGTATAGGGGCAGGTGTGTTTGTTTGCAGAGAGCCGTGGTCACTGTGAGAGTAACAGTGACCCTTGTATGGTAAAGTTGACTGTGACCCGTGGGGAAGACAGCTGTCGACAGCCAGGGTGCCAACATGAGTGATCATTGTGGTGGAGTGTTTGTTTGTGGTGGATGGATTAGGCCACGGTAGCTCGGGAAATTACTACAGCATGAGAATTATGCGATCAGGTGGTATATCGCCCCTGTAACTTCTCATACGGTAGTCTCTTGGCCATCTTCTTTATACTCTTCCACTTCACACAATCTTACAAATGTCTAAGCTTCCAGTTTCTTTACGCTTCCAAACTATTCCTTTTGTATCATGCAGTTCCTCTCCTCTGTAGCAACCCCGTATTCTGTACTCTGATGGCTCTTGGTATAAGTGGGACTGGCAGAGAGTACAACAGAAAAAATGTGGCCCTGAAGCAAGACTCCCTGATAGCTTTGGACCCGAACCCGTTGGTAGCACTTGGGGAGGCTGTCCATACAGCATACGCATACAGCTGGGGCTTTACTGATGCCCACTTGTGACTATGAATGGGGTCCTTGCCATTGACTCTGCAGAATTTTCCACTTGTTGGCACACTATTAGTTTCTTCTTAGAAGATTTTCAGCATACCGTTTAGTCGGATATTTACTGGTATTGTTATAGTTTTAAGTAGTCCCCTCGTCCTTTGCCCATCTTGACAGAGCCCAATCTAATACCACTCTACTCACTACTAACTTGACTCACTCACATTTTCCGTCCACACACACTGGGCCCTTCCCTCTGTCTCGTACCTAGTTTTACGGTCACAGTTCTGTCAATATTCAGACATGATGTCTCACTTGTTTTACTCCGGACGCAGTACTCACTCTTCCACTTCTTGCCACTGTCACACTTTTGAAACCCAGTGAACCTGATATTCATCCTCTAGCCCATCTTTCACTCCACTCACCTCTCAGTAGAACTAATCGCCTGTTCATGTAGTCTCTTCTGTACAGATGTTGCAGGATGTTAGATGCGCAGTATACTGACACGTCCTGTCCCTTCGTCTCCCGTACGGTACAAGATAACCTTTCCATGTATATAGAGCAGGGTGTCAGCACATCTTGAGGCGCTGTGACTGTGCTGTGTTCCTCTCAGTCAGCAGTGACAGGAGTGGTGAATGCAGTGTCTGGTATGGATTGTTAACAGTGATTCGTTTAAGTTGGTACTTAGCGGTGACCGGTACAGAAGACACACAGGAATCACTGTTATGCGAATGAGCAGACAATGCTTGGCGTAAATCCAGCTGTGACTAGGGTGAAGGATAGTCAACTGTGACAAGAGAATCAGTAACTATAAAGGATGATCAGATAATAGTAAGTGGTATGAAACAGGTGACTGGTATGGGGCAGCGGTGAGCAACAGCATGATACTACTTAGGGAGCAGCACTGACTGGTCTGGAGGTAGTAATAGCCTGTACACGGAGAGCAGGGTCTGATGTAGAGGTAGCAATGACCGACGAAGGGGCAGCGGTGGCTGGCATAGGGACATCAAATACCAATTTAGGGTAACAATACTCAGTGTTAGGGTGAGGCGGATGGTATAGAGACAGCATTGACTGGTGTGGGGAACAGTTAACAGCGGCTAGTGTAGTAGACTGGTGGCATTGGCTATTACAGGAAGCAATCAGCAGTGACTGGTGTGGGAGAGAGTCAGCGGCGACTGAGGCTAAACACGTCTCCAAACTGTATAATCACATTAATAACTCGGGGGACGTCACCATCGCTCCTTATATGCGCCCTCGTCACCGACAGCCCGTGCGTGGCCCCCCATCCTTCTGCCTCAATTGCTCTCTCTCTCTCTCTCTCTCTCTCAGGGGGATATTTTCATGTGGTTACCTTACTACGTTATGTAGGTGGAATACATTGTTTTCCTTTACAATACGGGACGTCCAGCGCTGAAACACTGTACGACGTGTTCCAGTCGCACTACCGTACGTCGCGGCGAGTCTGCTCTGAATTCCAGCCAGTCTTCCGTACATGGTGGTCGTGGTGTCACCCATCACGGTTACCCTGCACGTGCATCGTGGACAGACTCCCATGCACCAAGCTCGTGTCATCAATGTGGATGGATTCTTCTTGGTCAGGGTCACAGTGGCATGCACAGGGGGATGCAATCCAAGGCTCAGGGTAAAGCCCGCTTTCTCAACCTTTTGTTATCATCATCAGTCCTGTTGAACCGGGCGTCGCGCGGTCTCTTCAGCACGGACGGCATGGAAACATTATCAGACATGTTGAATAAAATATCATTCCTTGTTTTATACTAGCGGGCGTCGTAGTACCGCAATGTGTTGTTGTGGATCCACTGCCAAGTGTTGTGGGTCCAGTACCTTGCGTCCTCGACGCAGTGTCTCACGCCTTGGTCATGCCGGTCGCCGCCATTAATGAGAGGAAGGAGACCGCGGGACCTGAGCCAACTTCCGCTGGTTCGTCTTGTGAGTGTGTGTACGGCCGTGGTCTCGCCTTGAGCAGGTCAATGACATCCTGTCGGGTAGTCACAGCACACTTGTATCCATCATCATTAAGCGTCATCAATGAATGAAATTATGTAATTAAACCCTAGACTGCCAGCCTGCCATTTACCAGACCGGAGAGGCTTTGGCCCACTACCTGTTGACCGGCTGGGGCCGCCCCCTGGCTGGTCCACAGAGCCACCCTTCTCGTCCAACAAGGTAATATGTTGTACTCCGTCACAACCCTGTGTCTTCTTGGTAATTAAAAGATTAATTATTTGACCTTAATGAGTTCTATATTACTGACCCTGGTAGGAAAGGGATAAAGATCTCATGAGTGTGTGTGTGTCATCATGAAGTTCATGGAAGAACGAGGGACGTCAGGAGAGGCAACACAAGTGTTATCTTTGTGTTGCTGCATATCTCGTGTGAGGTGTGAGTTCACTATCACCCAGATCAGCCTCATGATTCATTGCAGGACCCCCCTGCTGAGAGGCTGGTGGTAGGGGCTCTGTCTAGGGGGCGGTGGAGGGGATTGTGGGGAGGGGGGAGGGTTCGCAATGATGTGCATAAGGCGTTAGGGAGCGTATGGGTGTTCTATTGGGTGCTCTAGGAACGTGGGACTAGGTTGTGGGGGCTGGGATGTAAGAGCATGGGAAGGGGGTGGTGAGGAGCACTGGGAGGATAGGGTGGTGATGATTGGGTTGTGAAAGCATGAGAGAGTAGTTGAAAAGTGAGTGGGGGAGAGGGGCTTGTGCAGGCTGTGGGAGAGGAAGTGGACGGTGTGGGAGAGAAGTATGCTCTTCAGAACGTAAGGGTAGTGTTGTGACCAGCAGGAACCGCTTGCCGTACCCTCCGTCAGAAGGAACCGTCAGCTGCAGCATCGAAAAGCCGCCGGCCTGCTCCACGTATCTTTATGCTCTTGTGATCACTCACAGGCTTGTAGATCACCCTCAAGCCCGTGGATGATCCTTCCGAGATCTGTGGGCCCCAGAGAAGGGGATACTGGTGCAAGGGAACAAAGGTATCCTATGGCATCCAGATGCTTTTCTTCCCTGCGACACTCAGTGTTTTCTAGTTTAGCAGACGACTCGTTTACGCTTACTACGACATGAAAAGGTCTGTCATGACATGGGAAGATATTTCTATTTCATCGGAGGCTAGATGAGTCCTAGGTCATTTTACGGCATTTTTCTGTCGTGTTTGTTAAGGGCAACTTCTGACGAATGATAAGAAAGGAGGTGTTGGCTCTGTAAGATCTTTGCTTGTATATCGCCTCTGTAACGTATAAGAATTTGTTTCTGATGAATGGTTGAATAAGTTCTTCATTTCGATTAAGAACCTTGTATTCTCTACTAAATTAGGATAAGTTTCTGGTTTTTCATAAACTTGAGAGTATCCATTTGAGACAGGACTGACAGTCCAGATATAGCAAGGCTAAGAAAGATCTGCGTTTTACAGGGTGTATCTTAAAGTGTTGGTTGCAAG
This sequence comes from Panulirus argus, assembly GCA_038088735.1. NCBI lineage: Eukaryota > Metazoa > Arthropoda > Malacostraca > Decapoda > Palinuridae > Panulirus > Panulirus argus. The sequence goes on from JAYMFT010334156.1 coordinate 15,400, forward strand.
TAAAAGAAAAATTCTTTGTTATCATTTATTTCATTTCCCTTGTCTCTCACGGTTCCCTCAGATGAAGTTAGATTTGAAGGTGTCCACCTCGGCAACCATGGGTCCCTTGAGTACCAAGTTGTCCTTTTTTTTCTTAATTTCACTGTATATTCAAACTTGATATCGTTTCATTAAAATTCAGATGGTCACACTAACCATACAACAGCCCTTACTCGGTACTGGATTGTTATTCAGAATCTATTACAAACACTTTTCCCGTGGAGTACCCTCCCCTTGTCCCTCCTGCTACTTGTCAAATGTTTAGCCTGATTATGTACTAGGGTTTCTCTCTGTTCATAATCTATGTATTGTTCAAGCAGAAGAGTTCAAATTTTTTCTCATATAACCTGAGGGTTAGCCTGAATGTTCGTTACGTCTGCTACAACGAGTAAGGTCACTCACGTCCCGGTCGTCTTAAAGGAGTTGCTTTGTATCTCTTGTTGACACTGTCAGGTCGGATTATCATATCGACCGTAGTTCATCACCTACGTGCAGTTTTTATGGTTTCACTTCTCTGTTTCCCTCCGTTTCAGAGGAGCTAACTTTTTTCTTCTACATGAATTACATTTGATTATTTACTCGGTGGAATGCCGCAACATTAAACAAGTGTAGCGTTTAAGTTTTTTTAATGGATTGGTTTTTCATACGAGCTCTACCATCATCCGGCAATGATGATGTAAGCGTGATGTTCGTGTTCGTATCAACGTCAGAGCTGAGATTAGAAAAAAGTGGGGTAACGCAATTTCCCAGAGGCACAGTACTTTTTTATGTTACAAACACCAGGTATTATTTGGCTGTCCAATACATTTTAGAGTCTGCTTCGTCTGAAGTTCATGACCCAACCTGCCACTTTTCCAGTCATGCTCTGTGTTCGCATTTTGTGATCTATGACTTCATAATCACACTCCACAAAGTCAGGATATATTACTTCTGTATGTTATTATCTGGTATCTCTGGTGTCTTACTGAGTTGATGTTTCCTGGGGACATGGGTCTTGTCCTCCGTGACGAAGGTCACTGTTGATACCTCAGTGTGTCACCATCACCCCTCGCGAGAGGGTAACATCAGATGTCAGCAGGAAGTCGAGTGCAGCGAAGGATATGGACGTCCTGGAGTTAGCTATAACCATGATAAAGAATTCTCTAGTAAATCGTAGGAGCTGTCAATATGAGGGGAGCTGAGGGCTGAATGCCCATCAGGAAACATATGGCATTGGGGAGTTGAAAATGTGGCATCTTGCAATGGACAATGGGAGCTGCTGTCCTGCGGACAGCAGCAGGAGTTCGTAGCCTGCAGCTGAGGTAGGCGTGCGAGGCATGGGCGTGGTGATGGCGCGTGGCGGGTGCTGGTAATGATAGCGGGTGCGCCACTTGGTTGCTGCTGTCGTCACGACGCAACCTGCCGCAGAGACCCGCCAGTCACGACCTGGCCCGCCCCCAACCACCACCCATGCCACCCAGCGCCCAGCGCCCGCCAACTCCCGGGACGACACGCCCTCTGCTTCCAGCCCATGTTAGGCACCGCGTCCTGCAAAACGCTCCCTCATGTATGAGGTTCTTGAGGTGCCACACACCATGTCAGGCAGGTGCTGTGGCACACCCCTGCCTTTGCTACTGCCGTCACAACTCATGATGCTGGAGCCCCTACCACACCTGTGGTGCTACCGTACATAAAAACAACCGTGAATACACACACACACACACACACCAGAATATCAGATATGATGCATCAAGGGAAAGTGATCATGTAAATGCTGAGTCTGGTTATACGAAAAAGGAAGACATACAAAAGAACAAAAGAGGAAACCAGGCTCAGAGGGGAGAAATGATATTGGAAACTACACATGATTAAATAATTTCTGTGGCCATGATACAGATAAATGTTATGGAAGGTTTTGTTGAATTTACAGTAAACGAATAGGAGCACTGGTACCTTCAGGCGCAATATAAAGAAAAAGTTAGAAATGAGAGGGATATGAGCAGTGAAAGATATCCAAAAGAGAAAGAGCTGAGATGTACGATGGAGGAGACACGAGCGGGACTACAGCAAACCAATATTTGGAAGGTTGAGAAAAGAGGAGCAGAGAATCTTAATATAGAACTGTTCTTTATTAGCAGGAGATAATCCAAAACTTTTCCACAAATTCAAGAGAAGTAAACTGTCACTTACAGACCCACTCATCGAAATAAGGAATTCAGAGGGACGACTTGTAGGAGACCATGTGAAAACGTGCTGAATTACTCTCAAAAGCGTTTTCACTTTGGAAGTCACTAAAGCCCCTACATGGAATGGGAAAGAGGTCCTAGAACGTATTAAGGTTTCTGGAAAAGATATACAGACTGGTAAAGGGACTTGACCCATACAAGGCTAATGGCTCCGCTGAAGTTTCTTCATATGTGCGGAAGAAGTGTGTAAACACGCTTGACAGGCCACTTGAAATATTGACCGAGATGTCTCTGTAGAAAAGTACAATGCCAAGGGACTAAAGGATGACAAATATCGTACCTGTCTTTAAGAAAGGAGAGCGAAAAGTTACGCTTAACTATAGACTTGTTTCGCTGACGCTTGTTATTCTGTAAAACATTGGAGATGATATTCAGAAAGCTTATGGATTATTCCTTTCAAAGAAGAAATTACCCAAGCGAAAGGAAACAAGGATTCAAGGAGAGGTCATATATAACAAATCCCAGGCTTCAGTAAGAGAGTGAGTTCCTCTTTAAGCAAAAGGGAGGATGGATCGATTGTGTGTATCTTTACCGCCAAAAAGCATACAACATCGTTTCACATAGAAGGTTGGTAAAGAAGCTCGATCCTCAGGTAGGAATAAGGAGGAAATTCCTTTGATGGATAGAAATTTACCTTAGTGGAAGGGAAAGAGGAACGAATGATAAAGGAGCCCTCTCAAAATAGTCTGGGGCCACCAGCGGTGTACTGCAGATCCCGGTCCTTGGACCATCCCCTTCATAAACCATATGACTTTTTTAGAAGACCTGGACTCATACTTGAATATGTTTACAGATGATGCCAAGGCCATGAGGGACATAAAAGTGATAAGGATTACTCAACGTATAAGGGGATCTAAGCAAGCATCAAAGCTAGTTTGATATATGTTTAATAAAGTTCAGCCTGATTAAATGCAGAGTAATGAGGATGGGACACAGTGAAAGAAATAAGCTGGAGCAAAGCGTGTGTGAGAGGGATTTGGTGGGACAAAATTTCGCTCAAGCCTGACCTTAGGTGAACTGTAAAGAAGACAAACTGTCTGCTGGCAAATATAGAATGGTATTCAAGTACACAGACTTGATAATACTCATCAAATTTATCGCATCATATATTAGGCCAAAACTAGAATGATTCTCAAGTTAGTCAGCAAACTTCAAGGGCTCCACAGAGAAGGTCTAGAGTAGGTCAACAAAAATGGAATAAGAATCAATGGTGCTGAATTACAGCGAGAGGTTACAGGCCATGAATATGTCAGGCATGGAAGTGAAATGAGTAAGAGGTGTCGATGACATCCTATAAGATTTTAAACTTGTATGATGATGATAACAGCTGATAACTATTCTTTGAAAGATGCAAAGATAGCACAACCAGAGGGCATTGCATGAAATTAAGCAAGAAACTCTGTAGAAAAGATGTAAGAATACTTTTATGATATGAGGGTGGTGGATGAATGAAGAGTGGTGGATGAATGACATAAACTGAGTGATGAAACTGGGGATGGCTGACCACAGAAAAAAGTAGACAAAAAGTTGTACAATAGAGAAAGTTCAAGAGATGGAAATCCACCGGTGAGAGAGTGTCCCCTCCCCACCCTCCCTCTGCCTCCGTACAGTACAAATAGGTAATCACATACTCACACTCACACACATACATACACACTCAAACACACACACACGGAGACGAACACACTCACATAAGAATTATGAAATACTTGTAAGCCGGGCGGTGGGCAGCCAGCCACCGAGGGAGTGGAATGGGTGCCTTGGGCCGGGCCAGACCTGTTCTGGCCATCCTGCTCCCGCCACCTCGGCCAAGTAATGTATAAATAGTCATGTCCGTCTGTCTTGTTCCTCGAATGTGAGTAAGGTGAAAGACGAATTACATAGGAGCATTATATAGGGAGCTTTCCCCTCGTATTTTACCAGTTAACGTGTACAAGAAAAATATATGAATAATTGGGAATATCTCGTCTTTTCTTTTTATCTGACTTCTGTTTTTCTGTGTGTGTGTGTGTGTGTGTTAAAAGGTTCCTGACTCACCAGGCTGCCAGACTACTAGCAGAGACACGAGGATGAAAATATGGAATACTGAAGATGTTGAACCAGACCGGTCATAGAGCTGCTCTTGGGGTCGCATCCTTCATCGTGCTTCCGTTGGTTCTTTTGATGATAGAATCCCAACCGTTGCTGTTGTTCTGTTGTTCCTTCGACTGGTGGAGACCAAGTCCTCACCCGGCCTCTAATATTTCTTTTCTTATTTTTTGTATATATTGGAAGCTTATTTTGGCTGATTACATTAAAGACCACGTGAAGGGTCGCTTGACCTGGAAATATGAACGTGGTGACTCGAGATTAGATGTATGGAGACAGACATCTGACGAACGTGGCCTGAACAACAGCAGCGAGATTGGAATATCGCAAAGTTAAAACTTCAGTAAAACAACAAGACACACTGCTCTTTCATATGCAGTGGTCATGAGGATCTTGGAAGCGCTAACTAAATATAGTGCTATATACATTCATCACGTTTATTCCTGAAAGATGCAAATATCCCATGAATTTTAATTTCAAGTTTGCTCATCACGAGGAGAGACATGTGGGGGGTATGAGGGCATTCTCATTAATCATCTTTCGTGGAACGAAATGCAACTGGTTATTTACTGGCTTGGTTGTAGCCGAGTTGACAGTTGCTCATAAACAAATCCTGAAAACGTTTTTAAAGGTGAATGTTTGAAAGACTTTTCAGTAACATGTAGCTATTAAACCACTTGGTAATGCATCATGTAGCTAGTAAACTGCACGCTACTGTATAATGTACATATGGAACGGTATATCATTGTAACGAACTGACAAAGATATAGAAAGGAATCATTCACGAAAGAGGATAGATTTTTCGTATCTCTTGACTGGTTGTAGAGATTGGGTCTATACCTCTCAAGCAGTTAATAGATAGATTTCACACCTTGCTTAGATAGGAAAGGCGATCAATACGTGCATCTATTTCTTATTACTCCACGACCAGTTCCTATGAAAGAGACCTGGTGTTACCCAGCACTCCTTTTGGAAAGCTCCTGCGGCGGATATGTACTTACAGGGGTCACAGGACTCCGCCCGCTCATGGTTCCACTGCTAGTGAAAAGTCAACTTTGGCGAGGCCGCATCGTTGCCAGTTGACGAAACAGAGAACAACCTCATCAAAGAACTTATGATTTCAAAGGAGTCCATTCTGTACTTGCTGCTTAGTGTAGCGCAACCTCGAAGCCGCAGGAGTAACTGGATGGGCCAGAACCCTTTTTGAAAGGGGTCTCAGGGTAATGTGATATATATATATATATATATATATATATATATATATATATATATATATATATATATATATATTTGTGTGTGTGTGTGTGTGTGTGTGTACACACTACATGGACTCATATCAAATGTAAGACATACATTACACAGTACATATCAAGTGTAACAATAAGAACAATGACAGTGGGACACAGACGGACATATACCCAGTTCTGCAGGTCACCTGGTGACAAGGTTCTACAAGAACAAATATCTGTTTGCGTGTGGTCGATGTGATTACATCTGGTGTGATCCAGGTGTCCTGCAGTGATCTTCTGGTGCTGTAAACAACGTTAGAATATCAGGACAATTATAAAAAGACCGTACGATAGATACAGATGACAGGAACTGTCGACCAAATGTTTAAAGATTGTATCTAAGATAGATATTGATGACGAGAAAGGCTTGTTTCAAGAACAAATTGACCCCTTAATCACCTGTATATTCACACACATGTTTTATGTTATTAGCCAACAAGGCTATCGACCGTTGGAGGTCAGAAGGATGGAACCTGCGTCGCACACTTCAATTCCGGCATTATCTTCCTTCTGTTGTATCAACCACAAACACTGGGGTTCATTTCTCTAGTACAACTGACTATGTAATGGAAGCCTTCCATCTCCTGTAATAGTGATATTGAAAGTAAGCCTTTAAATTTCTTCTGAATGTTATACTTTTTTTTAGGTTTCTGTATTATAAGGAATCTGAATGGTTTTTCTTGAATATCCGATAATATCCAAAATAAAGATGTTGGAATAAAAGAAGTATGATTATAAGAACAACTACTATTCATTTGTATGAAAGATAAAAAGAAAAATCTCTGGCGGCAGAGTTCTTTGCGAACCCGAGAGTGTATCACAAGATGGGAATGATCAATGACTTACAACATGAGTCGAGAGACGCTAACTTTTATCATGCTCTCAGCGGACTCTGCTAAGGCAGCGCAACGCCTGCCTCTCCTGTGTCGCGTCTGGCACACGCACAATGCGTCAAACAGAAATTTTTGTCTGCAACTGAGGCGTTCAGTTGCCTCATTATCGATGAATTCCACCCGTAACACCCATGTGATCTCTTAGTTTTACATCAGAAACAACGAGAATCCTACCACTGTTCTGTGCCCACCATCCTCGGCGGCAGCTCTCTCCCAAGGCGGATCAAGTTCCCGCACAGGTCATTTGAGGTTGTGTGGGTAAGGCTACCATCCTTGTCGGTAGCTGAGGAACTTAATCCACACCGCCCACCTCAACGCTTCTCTACGGAGAAATGAAAAAGAAGTTGGCATGTTTCTTCCAATTCCGTCTGGCCATATCTTCAAGAACCAGTACTTCTATGGTTGTAGCCCTGGGAGAGCAGCAGAATTGCCGGAAATGTCAGGAAAGATGGAGGCCGGGATGTCGTGTTATCGGCAGGCAAAAGTACCCATGGAAAACTGTTCCTAAAAAAAAAAAAAAAAAAAAAAATCAAATGGAATGATTGTCGATGACGTAGTGTGACGAAACTGAGTGAAGACGTAGAAGTGTGACGGGACTGAGTGACGGCATAGGAGTGTGATGGGGCTAATTAACGGCGAAGGAAACCTTTCTCAAGAGAACTCAGTTGCTTTTACAGTATCCCTTCTTTCCCATGGAACAGTATATATATATATATATATATATATATATATGTAATGTTTATCACACTAGTTATGAAGGTGAAATCGCACTTCAGTAGGAGTTCATATACTTTTATTTAACGTGTAATTTTTCAATACATGTGACACATGTTTCATAGAAAAAATCCACCTTATCATATGAAATTCATTAATAAAGTTATTTAAATCCCATCATCACGACAGAAATGTCTACCCTCATAGACAACACACTGGTCTGACCGACAGTGACCGTTAACGGGAGAGAGGGAAGTGCCATGTGGTTAAGGGGGGTTCAGTGGCGGGGGTTGGCCTGGGTAGCCAGATGTGTAATGGACTATTTTTTTTTTTCATGTTTTCGTTTATTAATAATTCTTTCATAATGATTTGGTTGATAATGTTATTAATCACTGGCACCTGATGAGGTGGACCGTCTCTATGGGACATGTGCCACATGGACTGAAAAATTACATGTTAAACAAAACTACATGAACTCCAATTGAAGTGCCTAGTTTATATATATATATATATATATATATATATATATATATATATATATATATATATATATATATATATATAT